>KZ506746.1:111484-123004 GCA_002844005.1 Limosa lapponica baueri | reverse complement strand
CCAAGCCGCGGGCACAGCGGGGCTCGGCGGCCCCGGGCGCAGCGCTCCGCTCGCCAGCCAAAGCCGAAATAAAAGCCAAGCTCCGCAAACGCCCCCCGGGGTTTGCCGGTTTCCCCTTTCCCTCCCCGCAGCCCCCGCTCCCGCGGGGGCTCCCGGCGCGGCGGCGGAGCCGGGCTTCCCTCGCCCCCTGTTGGGAACCGGGGCGCAGTGTGGAGCCGCGGCGGCGAGGGGGTCCCCTCCCCCCCAACCGGGCCGCCGCCTCCGGGCGCAGGAAACGTCCCCGCCGCGCTGAGCGGCGAGCAGCGGTGACGGCGGGGCCCGAGCGGGGCCCGGGGGCCGCGGGCGTCCTTCCTCTTCCCTTCCTCTTCCTTTCCCCTTCCCATCCCTTCACATTTCCCCTTCCCTCTCTCCCCCTCCCCTCCCCCCGCTCGGGGGCCACCCCGAGAGCGCACTCAGTCGAGTGCATCTTGCTCTTAAATCAAGCCTGGATATTTAAAGCTTAACTCCCGGTTTATTTTCGTCCTAGACCAAAGACGCTCGCTACTTATTCGGGAAGCTATTTAAATGCCTCCCCCGACCTCCCCTCGAGGTTAAGAACGTTTACTGCTGGAGAATTTCACAAGGGTATTTGGTCCCGTCGCCCCGACTCACCAGGACACGCCGCGGGAGCCCGGGAGCGTTGCCGAGGGCGGGGGGGGGGGAGAGGGGAGGATGTGTTTTGGGGCGCTGAAGGGAAAAGACCTCTTTTCAGCCAGGGAATCGCGGTACTTCACACTCACTTCGTGGTTTATTACTACAGGAGGAATCTGTTTATAGTCAAACCGTATTACATTGGGCCGTATCGATTTTCCGGCAGTACTCCCCACCGATTTAATTGTTTTTAGGAATGTCAATTGCAGCTCTCATGTTCCCTGAATTCATCAGCGTTCAAATGATAAACCTCATCATCGCTCTAAATCACACGGCAATCTGCTCGTTGTTCCCTGTGTGTGTCGTGTGTGTCCCCCGCAAAGCCCCACACGCTGACCGGACAGAGCGTGTCTCAGGGTGTATTAAACTTCACGCAGGGCCCTAGCTGTCTGCTCCCACCTCTCCCCGATTCATAGCACACACACCCTCCCCCCCCTCCCGATTCATAGCACACACACCCTTCCCCCCCATCTTTTAAGTTTTACTGTCTTAAAATGAATGCGCTGAAGAAATACACCCTTAAATTAGTCACGGTTCCTGGTTTCGGGTTCTACGGCTCAAAATCCCCATTGCAGCGCAGAGGAGACAAAACCAGAAAAAAATTCCAACCAACAAACAAAACAAAACAAAAAAACCCAAACCCAACAAAAACCACACAGAGAAGTCATCGAGTCTTTAAAAAATAATTAGGAAGAAAAACAAGCTGAAACTGCGGACAAGGCGCTGGAAACTCCACGCTGCTGCTGCTGCTGGTGGTGGCTGCGCTAAATCCCTGCAGGCGAGGGCAAACCGATGCCTTCCCCGCCGCCCTGCCCTCCGCCTCCCCGCCCGGCCGCCACGCCTGACGGCGCGCACACGCGTGGGCAGCCGCGGGGGATCCCGCCAGCCCCCGGCCAAGGTCACCGGGCTCCCAGTGGCGCTGCGGTTGCCCAAGGGACACCGGATGGCGTGGGGGGGCGGAGGGAGGGAGGGGGACAGGGACGGGAAATGCGGTGTAACCCTCCCGCGGCAGGGACGGGCTCCCGAGGGCGATCGTGGGCACCGTCCCGGGAGGGCGTGGAAGGCGTGGGTCGCGGGGGGACGGGTTTCGGCGAGCGCCGCTTAGCCCAGTTATTTCGGCATTTTTTCCTGCTGCTGCTGCGGCTGCTCGGGATCCACTTTCCCCCCTCACAGCACGCCCCGCGGACAGGCTCAGCCCCCACGGCGGTTTCCCTCCGCGGCAAACCTTTAAGCGGGCTCCTTCCCTAATCCACTCGGCGAGATAGTTCCCAGAAAACACACAGAAGCGCCTTGGTGGCGAGCGGTTTAATTTGTGCTACAAAGTTAGCTGCTGTCGCTCGGGGCGGCGACGGGCGGGGGTGTTGTTGCACGGGTGGGGGACGCGAGGCCGGCTGCGAGCCCCACGGCCCCCGTGTTTAGAGGATTTGCGGTTTAGCGGGGGGCCCGCGGGGTGAGTTTGGAATCCTCTAGGACGTTGAAGGCGACGGCAGCGACCGCCCTGAAGGCAAGAGGTACCCTGCAAACTCAGGGAGGAGACAACCCCCTGACACCCCGACACCACCCCCCCCCCCCCGATGTGCAGCATTCACCCGCTCCTCCTCCGGGGGAAGGGCAGGCAGGGAAACCCTTGCTACCGGCTCCGCACGGCTTTGCAGCCCTCTCGGAGTGCTGCGAGGTCGTGCGGAGCCAGGAGCAACTTGGAAGCGGGGTACCGGGATGCACAGGGGTATTTCACATCTCGCCTTCCCCTCCCCCCACCCCTCCCCCCCGTCCCCCCTGGGGCCGGAGGGTTGCGGGTGGGAAATCGTCGATGGGCTGCACGACGGGCATCCATCACCTTGCTCTGCCGTCTCCCGCGGGCAGCCCTCGGCTGCTGTTTATTTTGTTATCAAATCAATTAAGCTGCCGCTCTCGTATAAAACGGGGGCGGGAGGGGAAGGAGGAGGAGGGGGTTTGGAGTAAAACTGCGGCCACTCCTTTGACATCGTCTCACCAAAGCGAAGAGCTCCTCCTGTTGGAAAAATGTTTTCTTGCCGGATGGGAAAACCCCCAGCACGCAAGCGATTTAATTTTATTATTTTATTTTGTGTTACATAGCTTTATGTTATTATTTTATTTTACTTCGTCTGTCGACGGTCCCTGCACCAGCAAACAAGCCAGGCACCTGGTTCAAATGCTCTTGTGTGGTCTGCTTCTCTGTCACCATCACGTCTGGTCACCGATGCAATTGGTAGGCCTGGTCAAACACTGACCCCAAAACGGTGGAGCCTGCCTGTGCCATGCGCAGGGGCTCAGCCTCGGTAACGCCAGCGGTGTCCTGACAATACTTGACACCTTGTAAGCAACATACGGCAGCTGCGAGATTTCTTGGCTTGATCCAAAGTTTCCTGCAATCTGCAGAAATCAGCATCCTGGGCACTAGAGAGATTCACACTGGGTCTTGGAGGCTATCAAAGCAGCTCTTACGCAGGGTAATTTCTAACCTGTGCACTACAAAGTTCATGTCCAGGATTACCTTAAATTTTTTTTTAAAACTTCTGGTTTCTGTTAAATGAGCTAAGCTGAACTGGGTAGCCAGTATAATCACAACCCGTATCTTTTGGGGAGATCCTAGCAGAAAGAGCCAAGTATTTGATCAGCAAAGAGATTCTCCTGGAGTCCTGTGATTTGCTGGGAACTGTTCCTCTGAACGTGGCGTCGTCTGGCTGGAAGCATTGATCTGGCTGCCAGAGGAGAGCGCCTGGCCAGCCTGCCCTGGGAAGAGCGGGGCTGCTGGATTTCAAGCAAGGGCTTTTGCTCCTTCTGTTCAAATGAGCTCTGCTCCTTGCCTCTCTAGTTGCTGCCAATGATTTAAGGCTCGACCCTACTAAATAGTGGTATATCGTATAATTTGATTATTTTATAGTAGTGTGAAGAGGACCATGATCTTTCCAGTCAGAGAAGGCTATGGGCCAAAGAGGATGTATTTATGTTATAGGACTGCTTACCCCAACAACCTCCCCCCTGTCTTTTACTCATTCTCTTCCTGAGAGCCACAGACACTGAGTCTCTTGGGGATCCCTTCTGTTTTGCATGCCACTGGGGACGAAAGAGTTGTATGGAGGGTGCAGAGCTCCTGCAGCTCCCTGCTGCTCGGATGGGAAAGGTATCCTGCAGCTCTGAGGAGGAGTGGGATTGCAATGGGGGGAGTTTGGGGAAGGCGGAGGTGCAGCAGGGCTGGGCATTGCAGAGCAAGGTGAGGCGATGGGGCAGCTCCCAGTGGGCATAAGATGGGTATTGCTCATTCCTGTATCGCACCAACTGGCTCCTAGTCATCAGGGGTCATGCATGTCGTGAACTGTGATACCACTGGGATAGCAATGCTCATTACAGACACTGACATCAGGAGAAAAATGGTGCTCTTGCTCCCTCCTCGTGTTGTAAGTACTCTGAAGAAAGAGTTTGGTGAACGGCATACGTATCTTATGCTTTCAGAAACAGCCACTGATTATGAAAGCCTTCATTTTTGGGGCACTCGGCTATACCCTGTATTCACAAGTGGATGCTCTCATAATCAGCTGCTACTGAAAAAAATAATCCTAACTTAATTTTGGTTCACCATAAATGGATAAAAGCGCTAAGACATGCAGGCTAGGTGCAGTAGTATTGGAGGGTGGTGAAAACTATGAGCAGTGGGTGCTCTTTAAGGTATTTCCTACTGCTTCTACACGGCGACTTTACCCATTTTAGAAGAATTTACTTTGCTGCCTTTGCTAAGTACAGTTGATTTCTGTTGTTTAACCAATGACTGCACTCTCTCAGGCCATCTGCTTCTCCTACACAATCCTGCAGCAGCCCGGAGTTTCATGAGGTGGTATGGCCATGTCCTACCCAGTGCACACCGCAATGGCAAAAAAGCACTTATCTATTCGCACCAACATGGGGAGAGAAGTGGGAGGGGGAAAAACTTAGTGAAGCAAATAGTTGTGATCTTAAGGTGTCAACAAAACAACAATTTGGAAAGAATGACAACAAAATGTTGTTTTGTTATGTTTCTGTGGTCACTCCTTGCTGCTACTTTGGTCTTCTCTCAAAATTTAGTGAAAAGAGAAAAAAAAAAAGCCTCACCTATACCAGGCACTGCCAGAGCCAGATAAATAATCAATGACATTGCCGGTGTAGTCCTCAGCCAGCTCTCACAATCTTGTGAGCATGATTTCACCTTCTCCACATTACGTCAGCCACATCCACCACCCACAACCCACATGCCTCCTCCCTCCGTCCCCACACAGGCTGCGTAACCCTAAGCTCAAGCCGTGCAGCGCGGTTTGCAAGAGGAGCTCCTCGTCGGATCGGCAGTGTCCCGTGAAGCAGCTGGGGTTCAGGCCGTATGATTTTAGCAGCTGGTGGAAGGCTGCCATCCTTAAGAGTATCGTGGATGATGCATTTGTTTGCTTGTAAGCGCGAATCGATTGTAGGAGAGTTCAGGGTTTTGAGGAGTTCTCACCTGCTGTCTGTGCTGGTGTGCGCGCCAGGCAGTGTGACCGAGGAAGTACGGTGCTGCGTTTTGTTTTCTTGGCAGGGGAGGTTTTGCTCGCAGGGTTCAGGTTAAAGGTTTCGAGTGGGAAGGGAGGGAGGAAGCCTGCGGGTTCTAGAAGCCAGTGGGGTGATGTGCCGAAGGTGAAACTGCGGTTAAAGGCTTCAAAACCCGAGGGAAGGCTTGGCTAGGGACTTCATGGCTTTCTAATGTTTTTGTTGGTGGGATGTGCCATGAGCAACTTTAACGGATTTTTAACAATATTTTTGGTTTGGTGGGATTTCTGTGCAAACATTGACAGATGGCATGGGTAGCTCATGTATTTTCGTCTCTGTTCCTCCAGTAGTGTCTCTCAAAGCCCTAAATCTTCACATATCACCTCGCTTTCTGTGTGACCTCTTCACTTGACTCCCCTTCTCTGTCTCCTTTTGCAGACCATGTCCTGGATTAATTCTGTATTCTGTTGTTCCTAGAGCTCCGACTAACACTTTTCTTCTGTTTTCTGACTCTTTGGTCAGCTCTTTCACTGCTCTTTTGTACAGAATCACTGGAGATAGCCGTATGAGTTGATATATATGGGCAGCGAGAAAAAAAATACAGATGGCAAAGGAGCAGGGAAGGAGAAAAGGGATATGTATGGGATAGTAAGGAAAGGAAGCATGAGAAGAGGTGGTGAAGATATTGAAATGTATGTGGGGGTTTGTCTATAACGTGCTGTGAGGGTCTTCAGGACTGACAAGCTCCAAGGGAGATGGGAGAAAATTGGCTCTGTAGCCAGTCTGGACCTGAGCAGGGAGAAACAGAGGAACTGCATTGCTGGCAAAGCCTGGGCAGCCCCTCTGCCCTGAACATCTCTCATTTAAGCTCTCCCTTCCCTTCTGTGCTGCCCCACACAACCCCACCACTGCAGCTCTGCTGCATCCCCTCTGCCCTCACCGGCCGAGCTGACTGTGGTGCAGCTCACCACTATGCTGGGAAGAGAGACCAAGGGACCAGAAACAGAGTTGGGTTTCCAGGGGGTAAAAGACCAGGAGCCTGTACCCTCACAGGGGCAGCCCTCAGAGGAAGACCCTCACTCTCTCCTCAGCTTTGTGGTGCAGTCAGGGCTGGTGTGCACCAGCACAGAGATGCAGCTCCCTTGGCACCAGCTGAGCGCAGAAGGGTGGAAGGTGACATGGACGAGACATCCGCAAGGAGAGCTGCTCAAGCGCTGCTGACCTGGTGCAGTACCTCAGGGCCCCGGGGCCAGGCTTAGTCCTTTCCTCCTCTACTGCAGAGACAGACCGGAGCACTCGGGGCTTAGCAGGGCTTAACCGCTTACACACATCCAGTGCTCAGCCGCTTGCTTGTCACATCGTGTGTGCACGCACACATGCATATCCCGCTCATGTCACTCCCCTGTTACCTTGAAAATCCACCTCCATAATTCCTGCTATCAGGTAAGCAATGCAAGAGGTGGAAGGCTTTTAAACCCACCTTGCTAGCAAAGGTCCCATTGGATAGTCCCATTGGATAAACTCAGTCCCATTGGATAAACTCAGCAAACTTGGATCTGCCACCTGGAGCAGGAGGAATGATTTACAGTGCCCGAAATTTCCGAGGGACAAAGCAACAGAAACCTTGAGGTGGCATCAGATCTTCCATCTGTAAAGACTGGTATTTACAATTACTTAGAAATAAATGTGAAAGAAAATGAGCATCATTTAGAAATGAGTAGATATGCTGGAAAATAATGTGTTAACCCCTTTCTGATTTATGCAAGAGCTAGTCTCTAAAATCTGGAGATTAAATTAAATCATGAAAGTTTGATACGGAAGCATTTGATTCCTGGTTTGGCTGCAGATTCCAAACCAGCTTTAACTATGGCCTCAATACTGACATCCTCCCTTTTATTTGATTTAGCACAGCTTATTTTAGCTAGTATGCACACCAGCTTCCCCTAATATGAGTCCCTGCCATAAGAAATCACTGCCATCCCTTCAAAATGCAACAGAAAGTGTTTGGTCACCGCTTGAGAGCGGAGAAGGTATTTCAAAGGGAGAATACAACTGAAAATTGGATGTGGAAAGGGAAAGATCTAGTATTTAACCCGGGCTCTGAATTCCCCTGATTACAGAGGCACCAGGAGCAAGATTCGGCCCTTGCTTTGCACTGTCATAGGCACCGCAATTACCCTGCCTTTTTTTGTGGTGCAAGCCAGAAAAGGAACTGATCCAAGCTTTCAAGCAACAGGCTATACGCTATCAGCATCACAGGGTGGCTGGTTTGTTTATACAGCTCCTAATGGAGGTGATGGATTAGCCACTCTTTTTGCACCATAATGATGCTAAAAATGTGCCTGGCCTCACCTTAAAGGAAGAAACTATATATTTGCCTCCATCTTCAGTGTTTTGAACCACATGGACAGAGCCAGACAAAACACAGGTGTAAGCCAAATTACAGTAATGTAAATATTTATGACAAATCATTGGGGTAACCTTTTTGCTTCTCTTTTGACAACTTAATGTTGCTATAGATCTTAGCCTGTATGGGACAGGTAAGAAGGCTGGCAGAGCTTAGTTAAGCATCATTTTAAATGCCAGATTAAAAAAAAAAACGTGAAATTTCACCAGGTTGTGGAATATTGGGCTCTCCTTTGTCAGCAATTCTTACTGAAGATAAACTTTAATGGTATTCATGTCTAAAAATACTTTAAAACCTGCTTCTTGGGAAAGAATATAGACTCCAGGCGCCTGACCACAACAGCAAATTGCTGTCAGTGACACAGCCTATGCATATTTAGGGGGCCCAGCTTTGCCCTCTCCTTGACAGGATAGTGGGTTGCCTTGGGGTTCATCTGCTCATATCACTGTCATCTGTCATGACATATTCATATGGGACCCAGCTGCTGAAGCTTACACTAAGAAAAAAAAACCGTAAAAATAATTGGTTGATGTTTATGTGGTTCCTTAGGCTACACCTGCACAGTCCTTTTCAGGGCTTGCTATTTGAAGAATCATTAACCTTACATATATATGCTGTCCTATATCTTAAGTAATATGCCCTTCTACTGTTAACCTTTAAATAATGCAAGTGCAGAAAAAGCCTCGTCACTACTGAGCACCTCCCAGTAAAATTTGGCTGCAGTTTAATGTCAATACTAAAAGCACCATAACATTTTAGTAAACTTGTTTCTGAGGTGAGATTGATTCTCTTAGATTTGCTGGGAGATTAGGCATCTTTTCAACTCGAGAGTTTTGGAAACACTCATCACTGGAGCCAGCAGTCTGAACATGATGAAGGCTTTTGTACCGGGACTGAGCTTGTTCTGGGCCTGCCGCAAACTAGCCAAGACAAAAGAAAGTCAAATTGTGTCCCACCACAGGCATCTGCCTCAGACTCACTCCCTGCAACAGGGGCATCTAGGATCTCCTGGAAAGGCAGCTGTTGTCATGGTGGGCCCTGCCTCCTCCAGTGCTGGGGTTGGAGACGATACCACGGTCTTGCCATGGCTCTCTATGAAGGAGCAGTGTAAGGGCTCAGACCTCAGCAAGGAGCAGTGAGGATGTTGGTGCTGCAGCCTGTGTAAGAGTCATCATGGAGAAGAGAGGGGAGCACAGACTGGGCAAAGCATATGGCAGTGGCTGCTTCCCTCTGAAGTGGTCTCCCAAAAGGATTTGGGCCGAACAATGCCAGATTGTTGCAGTAACAGCAATAACAAAGCAATGATCATTGATCTGAGTATCACCAACACAGTGCTGGGTCTTTAATATTATCATTACCCTGGGTGATACAGTTATAGGGAAAATGAGGTGTGTACCCACCATTTTTCATTCAAGAGATCAATTAAACTGAAATGAGTAGCTGTGGAAAGAGGTGGAAGTGGATGTCTGTGTGTATGACAGGTAAGAGAAACCACATGGACAGCTTCAGGGAGGTTGGCAAGCAAGCAGTAAGCGTAGCACCACTCATAGCAGGACTGAGAAATGCTCAGAGAAAGTGCTCTGGGGTTAAAGTGCTTGAAGGAAAAAAAAAAAAAAGTTGAAGCTGTAGATAAAGAAATTGCCTCCTCTTGGTTGATTCCTCCCCCGTTCTAGGAATCAAGCACTTGCAAATAAACAGGCCTGCACCTAAGAAATAACTCACTGTTTCCAATTTCTAGTAGAAACGAATGCTACATTTTAGCCATGCCACTCATCAAAAAGGGCAACTATGCATCGAAAAAGATGCAAAAATATAGACACATTTTCAAGGAATGGAAATTGTCCATGTTTCCTTTTGATAACTCCCAAGTTGCGTTTTCTGTGATACTTCGCCTCTGGTTCTGTGAGGAAAGAGCAGTAGAAAAAATCTTGCAGGTTAGCGATATAGCAAAACAGCCTCCTTCGCGGTTTTGAAGGCTTGCGAAGAGTGAGCTCCTGCCTGTTCTGCAGAAGTGGCCTGAGAGCACTGCTACCACCCGGTGACCCTGAGCCAGCATAAGCTCCCGTGTGCACAGGGCTGCTGGCTGTGCCCAGCTCTGCCCTGGCTCCCATTGCTCCCAGTGGAGTCAGCACCGTCAGCAGCATTGGCAGAGCCTCAGCTTGGGTTATGTGCTTAGGCGATATGCTCTGTATATAGCAATATGCTATATGTGTGTGGTATTTGCTTAGGCGGTATGTTACTAGTACTGGGAAAAGTTTAAGGTGGGGGGAGGGAAAAAGCACGGCCCCTTAACATAGAGACTCACGCAGCAAAGGCTCTATAAAGGAAAGCCCCATATCCCCAAAACACAATTTCAGATCTATTGTTAGAGAGTAAAAAGGCACTAATTATGATTGGAGACCAATTGTGCTCTATTGCCAGGGAAGATAATTCTCACCACAGATACGCAGCTAGCTCTATTTTTGTTCTATGACTTCTTTTTTCAGCATGCTGAAAAACCCAGAGAAGAACAAGTGACAAACAGAATTCAGAGCTGTCCAAGTAAAGTTACTTTGGAGCAGAACGTAATCCATCAGGATACCATTTACAGTGTCTATTTTAGTAAAAGTCCCCAAACTACAGTCCTTTAGAATTAAAATAAATATTGATATAATGCATAATATAGGCAGCTGGTTTCTGGATTGTACTGTGCTATCATCTATCACCATAAGTAGTTTTTAATGTAAAAATGAAATATACATTCTGCTGCAGCTACTTATGTTTTGTACTGGGTTGTTTGTTTGTTTTTAACCATCTTGTGCTAGATGGGGAACATGAATAGACTGTCAAAGGGCAATGTCATGTATATATCTTTTACAGCCGCTAACCTGAGCGACTCCTTGTGTGAAGTTGTGCTAGATCAGACCGTACTGGGCTTGGTGCATGTCACCAGCGCCTACAGAGCCAAGGCAGGCCGTGGCCAGGCAGTGGGACTTGCTGGAGTGTGGTGCCAGAGACCGCAGGGGTGACAGGGCCACTCGGGGGTCCTGACCCATTCGTTGCTGCATGTTGAGCAGGCAGCTCCGGCCCAGCGCCTGCCTGATTGCCACACCAGCTCAGCGACCTGCTCAAGTTCTGTTCCCTGTGTTACCCCAGCTCATGCATTAGTAAGCTCTCCGATTCACCTCAGCATACCTAGATTGAAACAAAATGCAGAACAGAGTCACTCTAAACATATCCAAACATTGTTTTTGGCCTAAGTGAAAATGCTCACTGTACAGAAAAGAAGCATCACAATGCAGAAAAGCTTAAGATGAGCTAGAAATATACTTGTTTCATGAGCTGGAACTTGTGTTTGTGTCATCTGAGCTATCATTTGTTTTAGAATATAATAACTCATGATCCCAGTCCAGAAATAAAGAATATCAAAATTTGTGCTCTCCACAAGTATATTTCTGTATATCCTGACTGCTACCTGTAGCTTCCTATGGTAGAGCAGAGAAGACAAAAGACCTATTCAGAGGGAGCCCAGGTTTCCTCCAGTGTCTGGAGGGCACAATGAGAGCAAGCCACATCAGGGTGAGCATTACTGAGGTTCAGTGACATCTTCAAAGAGATAGGGGAGCAGCTTCAGAGAGCTGCACAATCAGCAGGACATCTACAGAAAACTTTCCAAAACTGCAGATGAGAGACACTGGAGGATAGCTGGGGATACCCAGGAGCTGACAAGCATCTTAAAGGAGTCATCTGTGCAACCCTGCATGATGGAAAACAAGCTTTCTTCAGTGTTTAGGACAATAATGGCAAGGACACCTTCACAAGTCTTCACAGAGTCCTAAAGATTGCTTTACTTCTCTGGATTAGAGAAATAACAACAATCTTACTTCACTGGATTTTTTTTTTTTTTTTAGAGGAGTGGAACATGTTTCTTC
>KZ506746.1:71286-110429 GCA_002844005.1 Limosa lapponica baueri | reverse complement strand
TGTCCACAAACATATTGAATTGTTCCTTGGATCCATTGTGCTCACTGGGAAAAAAAAAAAAAAAAAAAGGGATATTTCCAAAACAGCTGCAGAGCTGCTTCCGATACAGAGGCTCTCACGGGCACGGGGTCATGCCAGTGCATTTTATTTCCTACAAGCACTCTGGGGAATAAAAAAAGCGATGTGCTTGGGCACTGGTGAATAATATATATAAAACAAATATATATAGAAAAGAGATGGCAAATAGCAGCAAAACTAATGAGGCAGATGATTCCTGGGACTGAAGTGAAAGCTTTTCTTTAGCAGTCACCTTGCTGACATAGATAGGACTGGAGAGTAACGCTAGAAACCAAACCTCCTTCCCAGCCAGCACAAGCGGTTTAATAGTACGTTACGTAGACTGCCTGAAATAGCTGCCCCCTGATTCCTCAGCCGCGCTCGGGGAGGGGGTGGGAGGGAGTATATATGGATGGTAAATGCCACCGCAGGCTCCCCTACGCAGGCACCCCCATCGATGCCAATTTTTGATCCAGCAGCACAGGGCGGATTAGCAGTGGAAGATTAATTCCTTCCTGTCATCTCCCCGGGGAGGTTAAATGATCTCAGGAGCAATTTCTCTTGCTAGGAACACTGTAATCCTGAAGCAGGCTGCTAACTGTTACGGTTTATGTGGGGCTGTAATGATGGCAAGGAGGTTCCAAGTTTGGAGAAGGGTCATCAGCCAAAGAGATGTTTATTTAATTAAATGGTGATTTCTTGCAACCCTTCTCTCATGTGAAACTTGCAGCTCGAAGGAACTGTTGAGTCATTTATAAAATGTCTGAAGGAGAAAAACCTTAATTAATTAAAAAGGGAGCCCTACCAAGTATGAGCAGTTGAACATGGTCCATGGACTTGGCCTTAGCGACGCATGCTAGCCAGCTGCATCCTTGCCCCACTTACCCAGCACAGCTACTTGAAAACGAAAGTCTGGTTTAAACTTCTTGACTCGCTCGTACCGTCTCTCTGCACCCACAGCTTCCCGTCAGCATGCTCCCCTGCAGCCTGCCACACCAAACTACGCTGAGCCTGGTCTCCAGTCAGCCCCTGCTAGAAGATGGCCCAGAGGAAAGTAGATCAGCTGAGACTTGCAGGCAGCTGTGTGGCACCTCTGCTCCTGTTCTCCCTTGCTCTTGATGCGAGGAGGCTGCAAGAAGACACGGGAGTATTCCCGACTGCAGAATCAGGGATAATAGTTAAAAATTTGTCAGAGTGCTGTCCTGTCTGCCATCAGACGACGAGGCAGCCTTTTCTCCAGGCCACTTCTGCACGGTGAGGAGCGTGCCGTCACATCATTTCTGCAGTACAGTGGGTACATGCGGGGCCCCCCTGCCCCAGAGCACGCACTCGCAGACAAAAATAAAATGCGGGCCAAGAAGTGAATAGTAAGGAAGAGCTGAAGAGACACAAGATGAGAGGAAGGCTTCTGGTAATCATGGGTTTGAAAGGGAGTCTCAAATAGAGACGGTTCTTGGCAGCAGGAAACAGAAGACAGCTCTAAGTGGGGAGAGCCGCGTGAGTGACATACAAATGGGAGCGTGGGAGCAGCCAGCTCCTGCGGCTGGAGCAGCAGCGGCGGGAAGGGGAGGGGGAGCCACGGGAAGGACGAGCGAAGCCGTCGGTGGGCTTTGGATATGCCTGGCACTGGAAGAAAGAAAGAAGAAGGTGCCCACAGCACTTTTATCGTGAGATGTACCAGCGTGTGGATCTACAACACTCCAGGTGGTCTAGTACACTGCCTGCATGCCTGCTCTCGCCCTGGGGGTGTATGAAGCAGGGCTGGCAGGGGCACGGGGAGCATCGCATTCACTGCAGGCACTGCCGGCTAAGGGCATTTGCAACCAGGCAAATTACCCCGATGCAGCTGATGCGCGGTAGCTCGTTACCCCCCAGCAGCCTGTTCCTCTGTCAGATTTCTTATTTGAGGACCCAGCTTCAATTTAAGCCTGTCTTGCAGGGGTTTAATGTGCACCTGCAAATTATTGGCTATTTAAGACTCGTCCCTGCACAGAATTTGTATCACTATTTTAAATCAGATAAAAGAAACCTGGAGACCTCTCTGTAGATACAGCATTCAAGTAGATCCCAGGGGTTTATTTTGCCCTGTGTGTTTTCAGGTGTAGCGTAAACTCATATCTATACTTCAACCTGTATGTCCTTATTTGTGGAAATGGACTGTTCTAACTGAACCGCCTCACCATCCTGCTTTTGGAGAAATCGTGGCAGGGAACATCAGAACAATAAGGATGGAAGAGTGGGAGGCAGGCAAGGATGTTTTGAAGTGAAAAGTCACAGAATCACAGAATCACATGGGGTTGGAAGGGACCTCTGGAGATCATCTAGTCCAACCCCCCTGCCAAAGCAGGTCCACCTAGACCTGCTGTCAGGAGGTCAGATGGGATGGGGATTACAGAGATGAAAAGCAGACCACTAAAACTGAGGGTCTGATCCTGTCCCCTGCCAGGAATTAATAACGATAGTTATATGTATCTTGCGTGTGGGTATGGAATTGACTCTGTGTTGCAAGGGATGGATTTGGGGCAGCAGCAAAGCCGATAGCTCGGAGGGCTTCTTTGCTGACCACATCTTCAGTTCCAGTCACTTTATGCACTAATCCAGCAAAGCAGTCAAATATATGGTTAGTTGTAAGCATGTGAGTAGTTTCACTGATTGCAAAGGCACTACCTGATTGTTTTAAAGGTGAGTGCTTTGCTTGCTTCATCAGACTTTACAAGAGCTGGATACACAGCCTCTAAATCAGCACCTTAAATTATGCCCGAACACTGAAATACAGTCACTGAGAATTAGAAGAGAGGAAAATCAGGGACGTGCAGGATGGATGTTTTTTAAATAAACTACGTATTAACAGTTTTACGGTTTACGTGTGGATTGCGCCCGTGAAGTTGAAAGATTGTTGCTATTCTGTTAACCTAAAAAATCACTAGTGGCACCCAGTGGCTAGAAGGGTTAATCAAAAATTTACCTTTCTCCCTCATGATTCCCCTTGCACAAAAGTTATCATTTAAATGCAAACAGCACTGTCTTGGTATTATACATATTAAATCCAGACGTAGCTATTCTTGAGCGAGGTTTCAGCTGGAAGGTATCTGCTGAGTAATGATTGCAATTTCTGTTCACGGAGGCATTTAGACTGCAAGGTAAAATGCTTAGGCTTCTAGTACAGCACACGGCAGGCTACAAACCCGTTGCATTTTGGCATGGTTGTGGGATAGTTAATGCTTATTTATTCTGTGAGAGCGCTAAACCTGCACAAATGAAAATTATGCCTGTTGTACGAGTTCCAGGACTTTCCTCCGGAGAACACTTTCCAGAATTTGCTGACTTTCAGTACTTATGGAATTTCAAGAGCCAAGTGATCCATAGGAAAGTTAAAACCCAGCTAGTAAATGAAACGAGCAATTAACCAAACTGATGAGAGGGAACGCCAAAACTCTATAGCTGTAGTTTCTGGATCTTTAGCCTCTACTTGGTGCATATATAATGAAAAAATGTGTCTTCTAAAAGACGAGTAAAAATGACCTGGCTTATTACTGAATGATACATCAAATGGGCTTAAAGTACATGCCCAATCCTGCAGGCTGTGGTAGCGATTTCAGTGGGACAAATTGCGTGGCTTGAGTTTGTAGGTGTTTATGAGTTACAAGGTTGGGGTGCAGGCAGAGGAAATGGTTGTTATCCCCCTTTGCTCTGTGGGCTGTGCCAAGGTAGAGCCCCTTCATACTGTGTTGTGCCTCTCTGACACCCTCTCTTCTAGCCAATGGCTTGCAGCAGGTCAGAGCCACCTTGTCCCCAGCTGACATGGCTTCTGCTATCAGGCTGATGACAATATCTATCAAAACTCACAGCTCTATCTGTGCACCATTTTCTACTCCCCCATCTCCCTGGCTGTCAAAAGCTGGGGTAGCAAGAGAGGGAGAAGATGCTAATCTCATCCCTGCTCTGTTTTAGAGACAGGAATCCTGTGTGTGGTAGGAGGATAATGCCAGGAGCCTCAATTATTTGGTTTGCTGTGGCTCCCTGCAGTGCTGCATGAGCAGAGGGGGGCAGCAAAGACATTTCTCCTGGGTCTTGAGGGATGGAGTGGCTGAGCAGGAACCACATGCTCATACTCTGCCAAGTCCCCCTGTGGCATCCAAAGAAGGGCCATGGTGGGGAATAATGGGCTATGGCCAGAAGGTTGGTTCAGCCTTGTTATTCCCAGCCATCAGAGCAGCCTTTCGGGGCCAAGGGACAGTCACACCCAAGCCCAAGCGGTCCTGCGGCAGCCACTTTTCAGAAGTCTACTACCAAACACAAGGTGAAGAGCAATGCTCCCTTCCTCTGGACACCAGACAGCTGGTTTCTGCTGGGGTCTGATGGGTCCGTGACAGATGGTTTTGCCTTCAGCATGATGTTGTGTAGACTACTATGGCTTCAGGGAAGCACGGGTTTAATTCCCCATGGTCTCCATTCAGGATACCTCCGGAAAGCTTTATTTGTGGCATTCAGACCTTGCTGGACCAGAACTAATAAGGAAGTAGCAGTCTTCATTTCTGTTTCAGCCATTTGGTACATTTCCTGCCATCACAAGGACCTAGACTACCTTTCCAGCTCCTTTTTACAGAATATAACACTTGTGGCTGCAGGTCACTTACTACAGTTTGCAATGGGTTTCAGGGAAGTGTTGGTGACCCTGGTGCACAGGGTGGATGTTTTGCAGATCCTTCATATGTCTCTAATTCTTGGCTTTTCCAATACTGCAAATAAGTAGAAATGTAAGTCTTTGGACAAGAACCTCCTGACCATCAGGGTCAGATCTCTGCAATCACAGGTGTCATCTATCTTTTCCTAATGTGCGTTGATTTCTCCTTGCAGAAACCGTATAACCTCTCTGTGCCTCAGTGTCCCTGCCCATAAAATGGGTACATTGTCGGGAGTTTGATAGCAGGAGGGCTGTGCTGTGGGATTGCATTGCTTGCCAAGCACTTTGTGATCCTCCACTGGGATGTACCAGGGAAGCGAGCATTAGCTTTTAAAAGTTACATACCCTTCGAAATGGTCTCCTTGAAAAGTTTTTACGTTACCGTCATCACTCACGTCTCTCAGCACATTCCTTAACTGAACTGAGTGGCGTTGCCTTCATTCATCCCCTTGTCCCCCCGCCCTTTCCTGCCTTCTGCCAAGGCGGGTGTGAAGTGTGTGTGCAGCAGAGTGCTCTGCTACGGTTCATTGCTTTCTCTTGTTGGTTGCTTTCTTTTCTTTGGTTGCTTTCTTTTCTTTCTCCCCAAAGAAAGAAGTGAGTGGAAACGCAATAGGTGATGTAAAAATTGCAAGCCAAAGAGAGCATACAGTCATTCCCATGTGCGCTGCTTAACAGGAGGCTGAAAACTCCTGGCTCCTCTTGTCCCTGCAAGAAGAGCTCCTCACCCAGCTGGTGAGTATGGAGTTTAACCCATGTGGGCATACTGGTATAACAGGGTTCAAATGTCCTTTCTGGCATGTCAGCACATCCTACCTCAGCCTCAATTATATACTTCCCAGCTTTTCATTAAGAAGTCACAGTTCTGTGTGATGTCATGTGTTTGGAGGTGGCTACAAAAAGCTGTCAGGCACTGGCTTTTTTCTTAATACAGTAATCAAACGCAGAAGTGCTAAGGCATTAATTCTAGAGAGAATTGTTTTTTGTTTTTTGGTTGTGGGTTTTGTTTTTTTTTTTAAACCCCAAGAGAATAAAATCCAAAGAAGACTTAATACAATTATTCCTAGGGGATGGTGTTCATAAGTGTTGTGACCATCTGGGCATACAGCTGGCTAAACATAGCCTCTGCTGCCACCTCCTCCAGGAGGGATCCTTGGAAGGGGTAGAAAAGGGCTAAAACATTACGAAAGCCGACCTCCTTTCAGTAAGAGCATCCTCCCTGTTTTGGAAGTGTTGATTGTTTGGCCTCCCCAGCCACGGAGGCTGCTTTATTGTGTATTTATTACTCAGATGACGGCTGGAGCCAGGGTTCCTTGGCCCATTTATAAAGCAATTTAAATGAGATGGCTGCTCTGGGCGTCAGTGCTCGGGACCAGGCTGAGCCGCCGCAGCAGGCGTGCCAGCGGGAACTGCCCTCAGCCTTAGGAGTGGGGATTTACGGTTCATGTGCAGTTCAAGCACGGCTCCCGCCCTGGGATTATGTACGTGGCCAGCGCCGGGGCATGCAAGATGGGCTGCTGGGTAGTCCTGAACCCTGCAGCCAGGGAGGGGGGGCTGCTGGCACCAGGTTCCTGCATGCCCAGGGACCTTGCTGCCCACGCTCCCTGGCTCTGGGGCAGCAGGGAGCCCCGAGACCTGGGAGATACCGCTCCACCTCCTTGATCCTCGGCTCTCCCTGCTTCATCCCTGCAGGCAGCCTGGGCTGGCAGTGCTGGCTGACCCCCTGCAGCCCCAGCGGGGAGAGAGTGCTGTTTCGGAAGAGGTTCGTTAGTTGAGTGGCGTGAAGGGACTTGCACCTTCCTCGAAGATGCTGCTCTCGTGCCAGAGTGGCCGATGCCTGCTTCTTAGGCAGCTGCCTCTAAACCTGGGGTTTCATCGCTGCAGCACACAGCATTGCAGGTGGGGCAGAAGCCCTGATGGGGCCGGCACTGGTCCTCCTCCCCTCCATCCCAGCCCTGGACTGGGCAGCAGCTCCATCCCACCCACCCATGCCAAACTGCACGATCGTCGCACCTCGGCTGCAGTGTTTCAGCACGGGGCCTTCAGCCTCCATCTGCAGCTGCGCGAGAAATGGCTGTATTCCAGCAAATCCCACAGCCTGCCGGGCCTTACCGCAAGCTCAACATGGCCCTGGGGAGACGTATAACTTAAGCCATAAACACGTTAGTAAGGAAGAAAAGGCTATGTGAACGAACCATCAGTGGGTCTAAACCATCGGCTGAAACTAATTTACACCACAGAAAGATTGACATATATGTTCAAGCCAGGAAAGCCCAATCATTTAAAAAAAAAAAAAAATCCAATCTGTTCCTGCTTACAGGAACACCTTTCTTATCAGGGCAATCCTTCAAAATCTAACAATCACCAGCAAAGCCCGAATTCACTATCGATCCACCTTTAGCTCTCACATACCTTCTGCAGCGATGTCATGCTGCCTTCAAAACCCCCAGACCTCCTCTTCCCCAGCCTTCCTTCCAGCATCTGCAGTTTGGTGTGAAGCCCAACCTCCTGGGCACTCTGGTCTCCACTGGCATGGCCACGCAGGCAGTCTCCTGGCACATGGGTGTGCAGTGGTACTGTCACCATGTTTATCCCAGGTAGGAGCTTAGGAAATGTCACAGCTTTCCAATGCAATTAAAAAGCACTGGATAGGCACCTTGTGCGTTGTACCATGCCTGAACAGAGAGGGACTAGGTTTTACAGATAACATATCAGAAAGAAGACCCACTGTGTCAGGTCAGATCAAAGATCCATCTATACCCATCTTCTTGTCTCCAGCAGCGGCTGGACACAGCTGCACAGGGAGGAGTATGAGCACAGGACATGCACACGGTGATCCCACTTTCAGAAATGTCCTCTCAGGCTCAGCAAACTTTGACTCAACAGCTCCTGCACCACAGTATTGCCTTGGCATATTTGACTTTCAGCTCCGTAAGAGAGGGGTGTTGCGGATAAGGGAGGATGAGGATCAGGGACTGTTACAGAACAAAAAGGTCAGATTTGCCTTAAACAAAGGAGC
The DNA here is from genome assembly GCA_002844005.1 of Limosa lapponica baueri. NCBI lineage: Eukaryota > Metazoa > Chordata > Aves > Charadriiformes > Scolopacidae > Limosa > Limosa lapponica. The sequence continues at coordinate 102,672 of KZ506746.1, read as the reverse complement.
CCGATGGTAGCCAACTTCACCTCCACCACAGAGGCCACTGCTAAGGATGCCAGCCCTGTGGTGCTGCCAGAGCACAGTGGGCCATGGTTACACATCAGAAGAGTCCCGATTTCCTGGTCATGCTTCCACACCCATGGTTTTGGGGCATTTAGGCCAAAATTGGTTTCAGACACACTCCACCACTTTGGCTCTATGTGCAGAAGGTGGCTTTCATATCTCTTTGTAATAAAGCCTGGTTACTCTCACCATACTTAGAGCCCTGTTTCCTCTTTTCTCTTTCTTCTTCCTTTTCCCTTCCCTTCCCTTCCCTTCCCTTCCCTTCCCTTCCCTTCCCTTCCCTTCCCTTCCCTTCCCTTCCCTTCCACCACTTTGGCTCTATGTGCAGAAGGTGGCTTTCATATCTCTTTGTAATAAAGCCTGGTTACTCTCACCATACTTAGAGCCCTGTTTCCTCTTTTCTCTTTCTTCTTCCTTTTCCCTTCCCTTCCCTTCCCTTCCCTTCCCTTCCCTGCCAAACACTATGTCAATAGAGTCGTTAGGCCCACACAATTAACTTGCAAACTTTAAGCCAGGAAATGCAAGAGTTGAGGCTCTAGGACAATGGTATCTTGGCCAAGGGGCACACCTGTAGTGCTTTCCCATTTACACCTTTTGGGATCTAAAGCTCTCCAGACTGCCGGAGCATCCCTCTGAGCTCCTGCACATGGCAGGGCAGAGGGCAGCACCCCACAGGTGCTGGTTGCCTTTAAAAGCACTCCTACTTCCACATGTTTCTGTTGATATCGGTAACAGAAAAGAAATACAACACCCAAATCTATGTTTGTTTCATTTTATCGGTAGCCTAACCTTTTACAGCTATGCCATCTTAAGATTTCAGTTTAGTGCCTTTAATTTGTTGCTTGTTAGTGCCAGAGGGAGAGAAAAGGGGCAAAAATCCCCTTTATTTCTTGAGGAGAGTTACTGTGGGAGCAACTGAATGCTGCCATGTGGATCTTACCTGGCAGGCAGCAGCCAGGAAAAGTGTCCCTGTCCCCCTCACACCCCTCACAGCTCTCCTGTTTGGCAACACTGCTCTGCAGCACTGGGTTAGCAGGGCAATGGCATGCCTGTCTGCAGTGAAGCAGCTCAATTTCTCTCATGGAACAAAACAAAACCCCTCCTCGCTTTTTTTTTTTTCTTAATTAAAAAGAAGGAAGGAAAAAGCTTCAAGCTCGGAGAATATTTATGAATAATACTGACAGACCAACACATAAGGGTTGTGGTTTTTTTTTCCTTCTGCATACATTTTATTTTCCTTTGCCGGGAAGGAAATAGTCTTATTTGCTTTTTTTTCCCCCTTCCCTTCCCCTGAGGCAGTGAGGACCAGGGAGAGTTACAGAAGTTTCTTGCTTTGTTTTGCTGAGAGAATTGCAATGCCTCCCAGGTAAATTGTCTCATCATCAGTCAGGCTGAGCAGAGGAGTTTGTTATTAACACAAAAATGTGGGGAAAGTAATTTTTCATTTTTACTGAACCTAGAAGTGGTTGAACAAGATCCCTTCATATTTTTCCTTTCAAACTTTGCTGAAATACAATGTTTAAATGCCAGTATAAAAGTGCCTTGCTGAAGAAAGTTAGACACGCTGGAAAAGCATAGCTATAATGGAAATGGCAGCCTGAACAGTTGAGACAAGTAGGATAAATCTTCCAGTCCATGGATGATTTGTTAAGCATTTTGCACGTATATATACATATTGCAGATATATGTTTTGTGTATGTGTGGGTATAATCAATAATGTGTATGTATGACAGATGGATGGATTAGACAGATAATTATATGATTGCGGGCCTCCCGTTATATTTATGTTCCCCCATTAAAGCCACTTGTGAGTTATCCCTCCCCTCCTCACTCCTGGAGATAAAGGTCATTAATGCCATCAGCTGTCAGGTACGCTTCGCACCCAGCACAGCGACAGAGGCAGCCAGCCGGAGATCCTGACGCCTGCTTTGGCAGCACCGTGCAACTCACTTCCCTTTGTTTTTGAGGAAAATGTAAGCTAGAAAAAAAAGTTCAATTTTTTTCACTGCCTGCTGCAGCAGGCTGAAGGTGGGATAGTTATTAGTTGTGCTAGCTGAGAAAGCAGAAAGCTGTCTGCATCAATGTCCTGGTTTGAGCAACACAGGATTAATTTCTCTTTCAATAATTTTACTTTTTGGTAAGGTCTTCTCTAATGTTATGGAAAACTGCATTTTTAGAAGACTCTAGTGTCTGAATTTGTGAAAATATTTACTTTATAGCCAGCTATGCTATGTGGGTTTCAAGGTCTCACTGTTTTCAAGCCAGCCAGATACAGGGAGGAGGGATGAGCGAGACCTGGGAACTTGACCCAAGCTGGCCAACAGGAATATTTCATGCCATTAACATCACATTCAATATAAATTAGAAAGTTTGCTGAGGATTTTTCTCTCCTATGATGGTTGTGACCCTGACCACTCCTTGCCCTGGTGCCGGACCCCTGAGCCTTTCCCTTTCTCCTGAAGCCATAGTGCTGGTAGTGTCCGACATTTGCTGTCCCCTGCTGGGAGTGCACAGCTTCCTGCTGATAGAACTGGCTGAGTATAATCCTTGTATATTTTATATTGGTATCGGGATCAATATTGGTTCTTTAGTATTATTAATGTTAATTTTCTAGTCTTATTCTGTTAAATCTGTCTACATTTCAACCCTTGGATTTCCTTGTTTTTCCTGATTCCCTTTCCTCGGTGGGGAGGAGTCATTGGGTGATAGATTGATTGTCTATACGCCAATTAATTGTTATGGGTTCTTCAAACTGTAACAATCAACCAGAGGGTGACAGTGTGTGGAGGGGCAGGATGCACACCCACACAGCTGGGCTGTGCCTGTGGGTGCGGAGCTGGTCCCAGGGCTGCACTGCCAGGTGAGCCCACAGCCTGGGGCTAAGCCAGGAGGTGCTCTTCCTCTACTGGTGGCCTCAGCCCAGCAAACGCTGGGAGGGTCCTTGCTGGACTTGGGTGGAAAGCCCGGAGAAGGCATAAGAAAAACCCCCCCGTGATATGTCAGCCAGCTGCCCACCACCTGGCAGGGGACCGCCTGCCTTACCCTATCCTGGCCGCACGCCAGCCTCCTCGGAGCCCGGCCGACTCACCGGGAAGAGGATTTCAGTCCACACCCATTTAGTCACCGGCGTCTGAGTTGGAAGTCTCTTACTGTAATTAGGGTTTGGATGTAACGTAACCCAGATAGGCTGCATTCCTGCCACCCCAGCCTTCCCTGCTCAAATACCTCGAGTCCACGCAGCAGGCTGAGGATCCAGCAGCGATGGGGACAACCTTCTGCTGGGTCTAAGACAGAACTGCAGACAATATCCTGGCCCCTACCTATACCAGCCAGCCGGGCTGCTCCAGCTGGCTTCCCCTACACAGCTCACCTGGGACTGAGGGGATGGAGGGGAAGACCTCCCTGTCTTCAGGGCCAGTGTCACCAGCTCCCTGCCCCAGGACTGTCTGAAAGAGCAGAGAGGGACCAGCAAGCCTCAGTGGTGCACTGATTCCTTGGGGTCACACTAAACAGCCCCATCTAACACTTCTATTTGACACTTAAAGCTATTTCTGGATCTGGCCGCGCCCCTGCCCTGACCTCAGATTAAGGGAAGCAGAAATGGGTCACAGAGTAATCAATGTTTTCTGAATTCTAAAGAGGACCTTACTTCCGAAAAAAAAAAAATATAATCATGGACCATCTTTTTTTCTATTTCACAAACAGAGAGAGCGTGGAGGATAACTCCACTACTCAGCACTGCAGTAAATAAACTGGTGAGGTGAGTCCTGTCCTCCACCATCCAATCCAAAGTCTCCAGTGGATTTGCCTTGCTAGAATGGAAGTCTGCATTTTAGATGTAGACTGGACTTTAGATTTCTAATTAATGTGTTTTGAGTTCAAATAGTGAAAATAAAATACCTGACCTCGGGCTTACATCCCGCTACACTACCAGCAGGAAGAGATGGATTTGGGAACCAGCAGTGGCTTCGCTGGCCACAGTCTTAGCAATCCATATGCAACAGACAAGACAACATCAGCCAAAGTCATTTTACCTCCTGCCTCTCTGCAAGCTGCAGCTCAGCTGGGCCCATGGGTATACCCCCCCTACATCCCGTCCCCCAAAGAAAATACAAAGATTGTTGATCTCTCTGCCCCTGGTCTATTGATGGACACAAATGACCAGTTTAGCACTTTCATTTCCACTCTGGGAACAGGGGGATTAAAATGCCACTATCTCCTGATTGTAATGCTTTTTATGCAGGCCCTAGGTAAACACTCACTAGTCAACAAACCACTGTTAATAAAAATTGCTAATTAAATGAGGGCCAGTGGTTTGCTTTATTGACATAAGTATTTATAGGCTTTTTCTGCTTTCTTGTATTTTTCAAGGCTCTGTATGGTTTGCATTTGCTTTTGCTCTCTGCTCCTGCTTGTCCTCCTAATTATTGCTTTATAGGGGTTTTTTTGTTGTTGTTGTAACCACCCTGAGTCAGACTTAAGGATCTGCCTCATATTAAGCCTGTTCTTTTTTCGAAAGAACTTCTCTAACACAACACAACACAACACAATACAATGCAACGCAACACAATATTTTGGAGTTTGTAAGAAATACCACACATTTCTTAAATCTAGCTTTTGCAGTGTGTTACTAGCCAAGATAGCTTATACTTTGGGATAAGCTTTCTTTGGGATAACTTTGGCTTTTTAGTACACATTTGTCTATCTCCTCAAGAAACAGAGCCTTAAACCCTGCGTGAAAGGACTTTTTATTCAGCTGAGCTTATCTGTGTTAATTCAGGATATGCAGTTGACTACCAGATAAAGAAAGGCACCCAAACTGCAGCTCAGCAAGGGACTCCAGTGTATTTAGTCATTCTTCTGCAAAACATGCAGACCATCATCCTTTAATTAGATGTTTCCACAGAATTAATAGTACATGCTAAGTACTACTAATTCTGTGGAAACCCACATTGGACACAGTACACGGGAATGAAACAGCACAGAAAAGCAGAAGGATGACGACGTCAGCTGGAGTGCCGCACTGCTTTATCCCTCAGAAGACTCCTGTGTGATAGTGAAGTCTGAGAATCATGTCAGCAGAAGAAGTTTCCTTGGCAGAACATACCCCAAGGACGTGACACTGCTGGTGGTTGCCGTGGAAGCTAGACTTGCACTAAATCAACTTTTCCAGGTCTCCCATATGCTATGTGCTATCCAGACTGCCTTTCTGCTCAGATAGATACACTGAGAGGTTGACACATACCGTGGCTTCTGGCAGTGCAAGGTTTTATTCTAGAAGGCACCAAAGCTGGTTACCACCTTCACATCATGGCCTTTTATGGACTACAAATGGAAAACCCAAGTTGTCATCAGAAGATGTGGTTTGCAGACTGATCTTGAATAAGGACTGGCCAGGAATACAGAGATATCGTTGAGCCAACACTGTTGAGTACGTAAACAAAATTCAAGGGAAGCGAATATGATGTAGAGCTCATGTCCTTCAAAGCTAATTTAAGCTCTCTTGGCTCTGGTTAAGTTTTAAACATTTCTGGTGGGATAAGGGAGACAAGCAGCTGCAATACAAAAGATAAAGGCTGGAGCCTGATTAATATTGGTGTTTTGAAGGAAGAGTTTTCATAGCCCATCTGGGAGTGATTTATCCCCTGCTGGAGAGACCACCAAACACAGAACCATTCAAGAAATGAGCAGCCCCAAAAATGATAGTCCTCAAACTGGAGTGAAGAGGAGGGCAAGCACTAAGGATATTCTGAAATAATCACTCCAGTCAGCAGGTAAATAACAAGAAATGACAGTTAATAAAAAATAGCAGGAACTGCAATTCTGACTCCATTCTTAAATAACAATAAAAGGGCATTAAAAAGAGGTAAACAGGATCTGAGTGCTAGGCAGAAAGCCTGGCGCACTCCAAAACATTGCAGAGCACCTTTCAGTCCCAAGGGAGATCGCGGGTTTGAAGACATGAACTTCTGCTCAGTAACAAATTATCAGGTGTCTGCTGTTTCATGGCAACTGTCCCTGCTGATTCGCATGGTGGCTTATGTGGGATAATTTGTGATCTCTGCATCCTCCATGGAAGATGAGAAAGGTCTATGCTAATATGAACGACCTCACATTTGCTGCAGCCTAAGAGCAGTCATGTAGACAGTTGTCTTCTACTAGCTGACTGGTGGCAACTGGTTCTCCTAGGGTTTCTAGTTTCTGTGGCTGGATGAGTGTGTCACTGCTTGTATTTTGGCCATTTAGGCTTTTCGTACTGTGATGCAATTCTTTCCTCCCTCCTCAGGTAATCAAGTCAGTGAGCCCAGTGTAGCTCCCCAATAATGAGACTGTACAAAGAGTAAAGGGATAAGCAGACCATCCTGTGGTGAAAAGTGATTTGGGGACCTTCTGATAAATAACCCCCATGGCTTTGACATTACTGTGACATCCTTCGAAAATTTAGGACCCATGTGGCCACTGATTTACCTCCTATCTAAGGCTCTACTTGGTCTGTAGGACTTGAGCACATCTCTTTATTGAAAACAAGGTGGTGAAGAACATTTGTTATAAAAACAGGAACTGCACAAAACTAACATGAATTTAGATTTCATTACAAACATGGAACCTGGCAAAGATTAATTGAAACATTTGCCAAGGGCTGATCTAAAGTTCGATGAAATCAAAGGGGGACTTTAAACTGACTTTAATGGTTTTGGGGTCAGGTTGTAAGGCAAATTGGACAAGTTTGAAGGTCCCTAGGTCAATGGATTTTTTTAAAAAATCAAAACTGTGCCATGCTATTAGTTTAAAAGACATTTCAGCTATCAGCCATAGACATCACTTGCTACCAGTTCAACAGGAACTGGATCAGCTCCTGTAGACCATGTTCGGAAATGCCTGGTTCCTTGGGCATTACATCACCTTGGTCAAAAATGCCTGTCTCTCTGGCAAGGGGGTAAAGGAGAAATCAGGCACCAGGTATTGCTGGGTCTGAAAGCCCCAGGTCTCACCTGGGGTGACCCATGGCAGGGCTCTCTCAAGAGACAGCCCTCACTGATGGAGCTTTCCACAGCAGAAGGCGGCAGCCTGAAGACCTACAGGGCACAACATGAAGCGGGTCATCTCTTCTTCTATGTATTTGCTTGAGGGAATGGGTGGGTGGGTTGTTTATCTTGTGGGGAGGAGCCTTTTCCTTTTGACTCTTGGGAAAAAAGGAACCGCTTTGTGTATGTTTACTGAAAGTTCGATGTGTTCCCTGAGACATGAAGATAGGGCACATCCATGTAAACCAGGGTGGAGAAAAAATAAAAACGGAAAGAAGTGGGCTGGGAGAGCTGCAGAGACAGTGTGTGTGCGTGTGTGCGCTCAGCCAGCAAGGGGAATGACACTGACACTGTTTCAAAGGAAGGTCATCGCGTAGACCATAAATCTCAAACACTTAGAATTTGCTTCATTCATCTTCGTTAACTCTTCTTTACAAGAAGTTCAGCAACTATCAGAAAATTGTGAAATTATCATTTATTTATGTGGCCCTGCAGCTGTTCATGGCTAGTGATTTAAAGTTTGATGTGGCCAAACACAGCATGACCGGCCTGATCCTGCCTGTGAGGGACCTGTCCTTAGCAGGGTTGCCAGTGCCTGCAGGGGTCACGTGAGTAAGGGCCGGGGTGCCCAGGCGAATGGTAGAGGCATGTGCAATATGAACGGCATGGAGCAGCACTGGTGTGAGTGTTCCCTTTGCCTGGGCATAGCCAGGTGCCACCGGCAGGCAGAGAAGGAGGAGAGCCTTCTGGGGGAGAGCAGACCTTTGCCATGGACTGACACGACCCCCAGGCCTCCACTTTTGGGCGCTCTGGAGGGAACGGGCTTTGAGGTGGTGTAGCTATTCTTACGTCTGCTGCTGGTCCAGTTGTGCTGCTTTGACTCTTCCAGTTACCTTTGGGCCCATGAGGTTTTGCTGAGCACTAGATATGGTTCATGAGTCGAGTTCTCCAAAAACTCTTTTGCTCAAGACAAGAGGAGGGAGGGGAAAGTTTTCTCTAATTGATCACAATTAATGTAATTAGTACTTTACAGTTTTTCCTATCCATGTCTCTTTACCTTCGAGACCTTCATTCATCTTAACACCTATTGCCATTCTTAATTACTTTCAGTGAGCCCACAGCAAAAAAGAGATATGTTATGTTCTTCTGTGATCTACTGCATGAATATATTAGAAAGACACAAACTGACCAGACTCAGCATTTAGTTAAATTCTGGTTCTGCCACTAACTTGCATGGTGGCCATGGGAAGTAATTTTACTTTTCTCTGGGCTGTTTTATTTATATAGAAAATGGAAATAGCAAATTGATCCATATTAAAGGTCTAATCCAGCCCCAACTAAGATAATAGAAGCTCAGCTTTTGAAAAATTCCTGTTAATCACACAGGGAAAAGCTATTGTGTTGTTTAAATAAGCAAACTAAACTGAGGAAAAGAACTGTAGCCTCCTCAACAATTGAGAAGTAAATTCTTTAGGCCCATGTTTATAATATGCAGAGCATCCTGATCTCAGCATGTTTTCCACCACTGCCTCTGTTTCCACTGGAGCACTAGTCTGCTTCCTTCAGAAAGTCCAGGTCCACCAGAGGTCAGAGAGGACCTTGTTTTATAAGAAGTTTTAGTTTGCAGTCCAAGAGCTCCTTCCCAAGCAGCTGGACGCTTTATATTAGCCCTTGCTTGCTAACTAGAAGGATTAATGACCACTTTCCAATTCCATCTTCTGCTACCAACCACCGACTGTCATGCTTGACTGCCTTCGTTTCCAAGACCAGGGGGCTAGAGACATCTAATGGCAACTGCATGCATAGCAGAGCATCTTCTCCCACTGTAGCAGGCCGTCCTGTAGGACAAGAGTTCCAATATTTAACTCTTTCAATACCTCAGAAACGTATGTGCTCAAGACCAATGAAATGACAACGGCTGTGTGGGTGTATGACATCGTGGCATCCCACTACAAGGAAAAATAAGTGATGCAAATGGCTCCGGGGCAGAAAAGGGACAGTAGTCTGTGAATGCATTCAAAATTGGTTCAGTTTCAGCCCGTATTGCTGGGCTCCATCTTGGCTCTGTTCTCCTCTTTCTTGAAGGGTGGAAGAGGATTTAAGACAGGAGAGATGCATGAATGAGGTACTACAGTGTTCTTGATCACTGGAAAAACATCACACTGAACAAAACATACCTTCTTCAGTGGTAGAGAAAGGGAATAAAAGAACAAAGCCCTAAAGATTAAGGAATGGAAAAAAGACTAGGTCAAATGGACAAATGCCCTTTGTTCTGCCTTCAGGGTGCTCTGTGCCCTGAATGAAATGGGCAGATGACATGAAAGCTGCAAATTCCTGAGTGTATGCTCAGGAAATATAATATTTCCTGTCTTTGCCAAACGGAGAGAAATGGGTGCTGTTGAGCAATTCAGGTAAAATACACAAGAACAAGTATATCTTCAAGAAGATGCTCAGTAGCTGGGTGGTTTATGGCCCTGCCTGGGAGGATCCCCCAGGAATGACACAGTTGATGACTCAAGCAGCATGAGAGATTCAGCATGGGATTTAGAGGAGAGCCTTTGCTTAGCAAAGCCAGTGATTTATATACTGGCACAACATGTATGTCCAGAAGCCTATTTTTTGTGCAAAAAAACCCCAAACAACTTCAAAACAGACTAGATAAATAAATGGAGATCAAACAGGGACGCAATTCTGAAGTACTGAAAGCCTCTACCTTTTACAAAGACATCCCCTTGTTTGTATGGACCTAAATCCTGACGTGCAGTGAGCATGTGCAATGCCTGGGGATTTCCAGGCAAGCTGCAAGTGTTCAGCTCTTCTGTGGACGTGGCCCCTTGCTAGCAGAGGTGGGACAGGACCTGGAATGGGGCACTGCAGTCTGGGCCTGACCATGACACTGGCCACTTTCGCTGCAACATTCCTGTTCATAAGACCAGGAGACACTCCATGTAGTCCCCAAGGGTGCTGTGGGACTCACCATGGTCATTGACTGGCGAGTCATGGAAAATCTCACTCAGCACTGGAAAATATTCCCATCTGCCCCTTCACCTCCCTGGGTTGCTCTCATCTCAGAGGCTTCAACGTGAGTAGAGACAATTCAACTCCTTCCCATGAAAGAGCCAAACACTTAAATTGACTGCTGCAGCGGAAAGCTGTGGGCAGTTACTTCGTAAACCACTGCAGCAGGAGTCATTGAGGATTGCCTGTCAGCCTCCCAAGTAATTAGTGTCCTAGGGCACTATATGATACGCAAATGAAAGGTAGAGGAGCAAAGTCCAGGAGCAGCTGTAGAGAACACTCCAATTAAAAAAAACCCACACTAGCAGAAGCGTCCAGCCATCCTTTCCACCAAGGGTTCCCAGGGAACAGAGTGAGAGGACAACCTCCCTGCATGGTAGAAGGTCACCCTCAGCCCTTCCTCACCATCTGTGCTCCTCTGATTGCTGTGAGGCACCACCCTTTCCCTCCCTGTGTGTCCAGTGGTGGTGTCCTTGCTTGCTGAAAGCACAAGGACTGTATGCATGGTTTCCTGTCACAACTAGCCATGACAGTTAAATAACTACTGCCCAGAACATCTGGATTAGCAGAGGAGTTACAGCCCAGCTCTTCCTGACACCTAACACAGAGTCTTTTCCTCTAAGGCTGGTCAGAAACTAAGTTGCTTTGCAATGACTTACCATTGGTTAAATTTTATTTCTGATACCCAGTTATACGCTGTCTGCAGGGAGTTTCATGGCTTGTCCAAGGCCCATTTAATTCAGTGGCTTTGCGTCAACTTCATTGAGTGCTGGATCCTACTTGGGCTGTGAATGGGCCCTTTAATAGGTACAGCTGTAAAAACATATTAGCTACTTCTCTGTAGGCCCGTTTTTTTCTGTTAAAAAAAAATACAGTGTATTTGCAGAAGAATGGAGTTTCAGATCAAAGGAAGCCATTTTCCATTTCAAGTTGAATTTTAGAAATAGTTATGACCTAATTAAAAAAAAAAAAGAAGTAGGAATGTTGAAATTTTGGCATATCTAAGCCATCTTGTTATTTTTTGGGGAGTGGCATTCTGCCCATTGTGGCTCAAGGGATAAAGCACAATCCCAGAGTGTGGGACACTCAGGTATACAAGCCTTATCTGCTTATTTTGGAATAAAAATTATAACGAAGCTCTTCTCCCTGCCAGGCACATCTAGCCACCAAGTGGTCCAGAGGGATGTGGTCTCCATGTCCTGGCAGAGCTATTGCACTCAGCAGAAAGAGACACTTGAACATCCATTTTAACTGGAGAAAGAAAAGGACTTTTTAAGTCAGTAATTAAGACACTCATTTGTTGGCCTAAGTGCTGGAGACCTCAAACATTGACTCAGTACATTGCAGGCTACTATGGATGGTGCTCATGGGGTTTGAATCAGGAGACAGACAGACAAATGGCTTTCTGCAGTGCGGATGGTCAGACTAAGGTGAAAGAGAAGAACAGCTTTTCCTCTATAGTTTTATGAGCAGTGTCTAAGCTAATGTCTAAGACTTGTGATCTGGTCTTTTGTTTCTAATCTCTTCCATTCTTATTTAAAACATCCCAAAAGAATCTTTTGCTCTCTAAAAAAGTGACTAGGTCAATCTTGATTATTTTTCCTTCAATTTTTGAGCTCTAACACCGCACTGAAAAAGTGAGTTTTATTGCAAGCCGAGTCCCATGTTTTCTTGCTAAGAGGTGTGCATGGTGCTTCAATATTAAGCTGTCAAATTCTGTGGGACCCTACCACCCTCTGCTTACCTCCTATTGATTTTGAAGCTGGGAACTGCGGTATGAAACTGATAGGCTGACTGGGTGTTATCTTGGGTCTTGAGGCAATTCAAGGGTAAAATGATCTAATGCGACAATATGTGAGAACTCAGCATTCAGGGTATTACCGTTCTTGACTAATTGCCAGTGCCATGAAACTGGCCTTCTGTCGATCACAGCCAAGGAGAAGGCTGACATGGTATTTCAATACACACACAACTACCTAATCTGTAGCTTGCAGTAGACTTAATGACCATAAAGAAGATTTCAGAAAGAAAAAACAAGGCAGCGCCTATGAAAAAGGATAGATAATAGCTGATTCAACCAGGCTTCATTAGTGGAGAAAGATGGCTAGCGATGGGATGAAAAGAGGCTCTGATATTTTCTTGAGCTGGAGTCCTTTTGATCTTAAGCATGTCTTGAGATTTTGGGTTGCTTTCTTAATCTTAAAATGATATAATAATAAAAAAAAATCCTTTTTAGAAACAGGCTGCCCCGGTCTGTGCCCTACTTCCTGCACCTGGACACCGGACAAAGATGTTACGGCTTTCAGGAAACAGCACGTTTGTCAGCGTGCAGCCCCCAGCCGAACAAAGGGCTGGATTCATGAATGCAATATCAACCATGGAAATGTTCCACCCCTGCCCCTCCCCGGCTTCTGACTCAATCTGATGAAACAAAAAATGAATTGTCATTGGATTTTGCAGTCTTTGAGGTTCCTCAGCAGATCAATACATCTTGGACGTGTTGCTGGCCCCTAGTTTGAATGAAACTACACAAGAGTCACAAGAATTCAAACTTAGACTGCGCTCCGCTTTTTTGGGGGTTGTTTCTAATAAGGAGAAGTCATACAAAACTGCTACCAAAGAAGAGATGAGAGGCAGTCTCTGCAGCAAGGAAAGGTAAGCGTGCAGTGAGTTACAGTCAGATCTGACTTCGCTCCCACACAGCAGCACCACTTCAAAATTTCCCTCACCCTGGTGAAGCAGGGTACTCTTTTGACAGGAACTTGGTGTTCGTTAACGGTGTTTGCTCTGCCTGACATGACATTTAAAAGCTCTAGACCTGTACCACATTTATTCAGCATTGTCATATTCAGCAAAACATTTAAGCAGTTATTCAGCTTGAAGCACCTAAGTAGTCCCACTGTCAACAACAGGACTTCTCAAATGCTTAAATTTATGCACGTGTTGGAGTACCTTGCTGAATCAGGACTTCAAACCCTAATAGCTTGCTGAACCAGAGTAATGATCCCAGTCTTTACCCCCAGAGCCTTACAAACACCCCCAGCACGCAACGTACAAAACTAATTTTAGTTAATTGGATAAAATTGTATATGTACACTCAGTGACCTCTGAGAGTTTTGAAAACTAATTATGCCAGTGTCACTCTGAATACCTATTTCTATGATTAGTCACATCCACCTGTAGGAAACGCAGCACTGTCATCTGATATGCTCTGTGATCTGTCCTAAAGGCTGGCACATCTCCAGCTCCGGGTGGGTTTCTTCCACAGTTGTCACGCAGTGCGGTGTAGCTACCTGTGATAACTGATGAGCAGACAGACATCTTTTGCACTGCCATTTTTAATGTGTTTCACTACATACCCCTTTCAAAGACTAATAATTTCCGCCGGGCAAGAATACTGTCAGCCTGGCATCAGATAAGTTCTCAGGCAGAGAGCTGTACCCTGCATTGCCTATTTTATCTAATAAAGACTTTTCCATCTCTGGTCTACTGCTTATAATTTAGCCTTCATAAATTGACTTGCTAACACAGTCGGTTGGACAGAAAAAAAAGTAAGATGGTGAGGTATCTTCAGACTCCTTTCAACTGACATAAAATACCCATTGTCAAAATAGGGTAAGTAGAGGGAAAAACATTTTGGCAATTAGAAACTGAATTTCAATTTACCATCTTCCTGCCCTTCCAGTAGTGTGACAAGAAGTAACATTTTGGTCATTCACATGCTGAGACAAGATAACATTTTGAGACTGGAGCTGAAATGAAGTTTGAGATTAATTTTTTTTTTTTTTTTTTCTCCTCAGAATGGGAATAATTGCCTAACTTACCTAATCAAGAACTTTAAACTAAAACAGGGCTGTGAACAGCACAGGCGGCATCAGAAATATCATCATCTGTTTCCTCACATGTAAGGACAGCTTTGCAAAGGTGCAATTTATTGCCCCTCCCCTTTGCTCCTTTCTTCAGCTCTGGTTGGGGCCACATGGCTTGGTCCCTCGTCTTGATGGAGCCACCAGCACCTTCCCAGGCAGGCTGCAGCAGCCATGGCCATGCACGGGGGCTGCTCATGCACAGCTGGCAAGGTAAAATCGTCCCCAGATGTTTGAAGAGTACACAGTGAACATCCTCCCTGCAGACAATATCAGCAGCAAATATTGGGAGGTAACATGGCACATCTGAACCTCCCCTGCACCTGATGCGTGGCTGGGTGCAGGCAGGGAGGGCAGGAGGACACCTTTTATCTGCACATTTGGCAGTTTGTATTTTCCACATTGCCTTAATTCAAAGGAGCATTAATACCTGTGTTGCTAATGAGATAAAGCGTCCAACTGCCCACTGTGCTGGCCCAGGGAATGAGCACCGCTTCTACCACTCCAGCTCTCCTAGTGCTGAGCTAAGGGGACGTCTGCCTCAACACACGCAGCCCTGTGGAGATGTTCGCTCCTCTTCTGCCTGTTGTCTTCACCTGCCAGTACACCTGAGGCAAGCGGTGCTTTCCCTCTGTCGAACCATTATGTGTCACAGCCCAAATCCTGCAGACACTTGGGCACACACGAGACACCCCACAGAAGAAAGCCAGCAGGGTCCTGGGAACGAAGGTGTTCGTGGACATGTCTGCATGACCGAGACCCAGGGTTCTGGTAATTTGGGGAAAAATAAGCACCAGCTCCTGGCTGTGCAATAAAAGTGCACTGTACCCTCACCCTGCTAAATATGTTCATCATGCTTTGATAATTGTCTCTAAAATTAGTTTAATAGCAACTAAAATGTTTCAAGAGTTTCCTTGGCAGTAGTTTATAGAAGGTGTTACCCAGGCATGCTGGAAAAGAACATAAAATTATGCCATCAAACCTCTGGGAGAAATAACATCTTGGATTTGTTAATTTTGGACAAAGTCTAAATTCTTCTGCTGGCACAGTTTTAAACTATAGTCCTATAATGCATCGTCTCATACTTTTACGGCAATGATAAGAAAATTGGCTAAAAAACAGTAATGCCCCTTTTGGATCCCAATGAATCTTCTGAGTCTCATTTGTTTAGTTTAATGAAAAAATAAAGTTAGCATGGCCATATTCCAGCCCCAGTAACAATATTCTGTGTTGGGATAATGAACAGTCATGGCAGGGGCAGGTGGAGTACCTCCATGGCAGGGCAGAACCAGCAGCTGCTCAACAGCCCTCAGCAAAGCACGACTCTTCCCAGCTTCTCCCCATTTAGGATAAAACAAACATGCAAACAAGATGGAACTGGGTCCTGAGGACCTCCCCAGGTGGCCTGAGGGTGCGGTAGGATACTGAGCGGGCATGGATCACCAGGACTGATGTGTGCAGGCTGGTACCTTGGAGGCCAGCACGCTCTCAGGTGGCTGTTCCCACCTCTTTAACTCTTGCCACACTGGAAAGCCAAAGGCAGAAAATAGACTGTTTTACAGAATTTTGTAGCCACCAGAAAACAGCTTTTAACCCTAAAATTTGAAGGGTTAAACTGACAGCTGAGTTGAAATTTCTTCAGCACATGACACAGGCAGCAAAGAAAGTAGAGATGTTCAAATAAAAGTAAATAAATACTTTTTGTTTCTTAATCATAGCATGTTCGCCAGGTATTTGACAACTGGGTTGAGCCTTTAAAGTCATAACATGTTACCTGAAGATGTGGCTTGATTACAGCCTAGACAGGAATGTATAATACCAGTTTTCAAGGGGCCAATTAGATTCAGTATTTCATGTAACTCTTCCATGAAGAGTGAAATTATGCCAGTGAATATTGTATATTGATAATTTTGTTTTTTAGAAGCTATTTCTTAGTCTGATGACAGTAGCTTTCAGAGTTAAGAATGTTCTCTACAGAGACTGCCCCCCAACTTGGGCTATGGCTAAAATCCTGAAAGCTGTACTGATTTAATTACCACTATTCAAAGAGAGTGAAAGATTTTATTCAGACGTTCCTGAGATGGAAAAGAAGGGGGTAATGGAAATTCTTTTATCATCCCAACTGCAGGGGTTGTGACTGAGAGCACGCTCTCATTTACTCTCTATACAGCTGTAATTAAATCACTCCAGCTTTCAGAATTTTAACCATACCCCAAGTTGGGATAAAAATTCCCAGTGAAAGAGATGAGCTAACACCACATGAAAGCAGTCAATACAAATAACTAGATGCAGTGGCAAAAGAGTTTACTTTCTTCCCAGGAATTCAAGAGCAAAGCAGGACACAAGGCACGCCACGCTGCTCTGGCACTGTCAGCACGGATCCAGCCGTGTCTTACAGCCACCCACAGCAACGCTATCTAGAGGATCATGGCTATACTGCCGTGTCCCACCGGCCACATCTGCTGGTTAATAAAACAGAAGCCTTATCCCATCCGCGACCAAAACTTGAGAAAAGAGTTTGGAAAAGCTCCATTTTCCCAGGGAATCTAGAAATCTTTCTTGCTGAGTGCCCTGAAGAACATAAGCTCATTTTAATTGAAAAAAAAAAAAAAAACCAACACCCTGCAATGGCAGGAAATCAGCAAACTATTTATGGAAATTAAAAAAAAAAAAAGTGAAGCTAAACCTCAGAGCAGGGCTTTGCTATAAATGGATGCATTGATCAAGTCCCGTATATGTTTGGAGGCAGATTCATTGCAGCCTTTACCTGCTGTGCTCCTGGCCAAGAATTCCTGCTGGGGAATTAGGTGTGGTTTTGGGCAGGATGGAAACGACAGCAGCAGTATGAGAGGTGGCTGCCTCCTATTTCAGCAGCACGTGGTCAAGCAGGCTCTGTGCGTCCCAAACAGCAGTGACCTACCCAAAGTAGGATGTCAGAACAGGCAAGAGCAGGGTTATGGCCCCACTGCAATGAACCAGTAGCCCAGCTCCTGCCCCACCAGGTGGGCTCAGCTTTGGGTGGGAGTACAGCTTCTTCCCCAGCCTGTGAACCTTGGATACCACCAGCTTCCCACCCTCACGCAGTGGCAGGGTGCAGCTCTGGTCCTTGGTGGATGTTCAAGGCTTGGGGGCAGAGAATGCTATTGTTGCTGCCACCAACCCCATAAAAGGCACCGAACATGATGCCTTAGCACATGGGAGAACAAAGTGAAGAGGTGATGTGAGTGTTCAGAGAGGGGAGAGCATTCTTAGGGATATAGAGTTCTGTTAGCTCCATGGGCCAAGGACAAGTAGAAGACAAGAGAACTTAGCCTGGGAAAGGATCTGACTCAGGATATTGACACATTTTGTCTTGCTTGAGGCTAACCAGTCTTTGGTAAATATGTTGAACACTGCCCTCCCACCCCATCCTGCGCACCTCCATGATGTCAGGTACCATGCAATCCTGCACGTCCTGTTACGGCTTTGCAACAAACCCATCAATATACTTAGGCAAGGAGAAAAGCCCCTAAACACAATCTGTGATAATAACAGAGAGAGTAAATGCTCCCAGCATTATCGTATCCTTAAATCCTACTTGGGGAGTTCCTCCCTGGGTATTCGTGTTTACTGTAAATGGCTAGGGGCTGACTCTTTCAACATAAGGAGAAACACCATATAGACAAGGTACTACATAATGTATAAGATATAGGATATAGCTGGGTTATGAAGCATAGGTATATGAGAATAAAGAAAATATTCGCAGTGTGTGGCCTCCAGGGTAAACGTAGCCTAAATGTAGCCCTTCCTATCTCTCTTTACAGGGCAGCATCTTGACTGTAATATCTGGCCCCTGTTAGAGCTGGACATACCTCTGAGTCCCAGGTAGCTCTGGCCTGTGTCATTTCAGATTCTTGATCCTGCTGTTCTTGGGCAAAACTCCTATTGAACTGCATGGCCATTCTGCCTGATTCACAGCAGGATTCACAGTTGGACCTTTTGGAGGCCGGGTTGAGAAACAGTGGGGAAGAAAGCAAGGGTCGCACTCTATACCTGCTAACGCACCAGACCCTCTCAGTTCTACAGCCTGGCAGAGCTTAATTTCTCATTTGTCAAAGTGACGGTGAAATCCCCTTGATAGAGCATATAAGTATTAATTCTGTTCCCAGGTGACATGCCCAATTTGGAAGTTTTCTGAATGTAAGGTAGTAACATAACGGTTCAGGGGAAAAAAACCCAAAACTCCCCATGTTTCCAGTCCACTAAAATTTCAAAGATAAACAATAGAAGTTACATCAAAAAGATACTGCACAAACCAAAATATTCCTCACTGCAGGTGAGACGGTGGCCTGTTGCAGAGAGACCAAATGCAAACTGACCCAGACAAAGACTAATTAAAAAGTGTTGCATCTGTTTGTATCCTCTGTAACTAGTTTTGCTTATAACTGTTGGAGTTTAAACTGCAAATAGTTTAATTTCTTTCTTTTTATGAAAAGTTCCCCACTTTTCAGAGGTTCAGCTTCCTGGCTGACATTATGACAAGCTCAGAAGATAAATGATTTTAGTCCAGTGCAATGTCACTCACATGACTTTCTACTGGTTAACTATTCTACAGCTAAACGGAAAAGCACGACACTTTTCTCACCATTACAAAAGTGGTCTAATGACCTGTTTCCAACCTGGTTTCTGAAAGCTGGGTGAACTTTAGCAGAAACTTGGCAAGAAAGTGTAGGACTAGTCATATGCTGCAGTTTGGGAGGTGGTGAGAATTCAGAGATAAGTGACAGGAAGAAATCCCCTGCCGAGCATGTTCACTGGGCACCACTTTCTACACTTTCTATGGCAAAAGCAGCAAAAGCGGTACAGAGCAGGAAAAAACCTCCTCTGCAAACTTGCAGATACTTTCACATGAGCTCTTGCAAGGCTTGTGTTTTCCACCAACTTTCTGGCAAATGCAGTGGTATCAGTTGTGCAAATACTGGTGAAAAACAGCTAGAGGCAAATCTTGGGGTTTTCTCTGAATGAATGTTCACAAATAATGTTTTGGAGAACTTTTGGCTGGAACAAAATCTATTTAGTCAGAATTTCCAGCACAGCTAGGGACACTAGACTAAAACAGCAGATGAGTTGGAAAAAACACACCCTACATACAGAAATGTCATGGGGACCTTCCATGACCCTCCTAGTGATAACGTAGCAGAAATAACTAAGCACATAAACCTGTAAACTTCCATACTGGGAATTCTCTCTCCTTGAGCTCTTCCTTGAAAGCGTGTGCATAGGATATTGCTGCAAACCGGGCAGCGCTAATGCATTCATTGATCAGACAGGATGTATGCACTTAATACTGCAGTGCGGGCTTTCCATTTGTTTACCCTTTCCTACGTTTCAGTGGTATTTTCATTTTAAGCAAATTTCAGCATAATCACCATATTTGCTCAAACCTGCGCATGTGCAACAAAGCCGTTCCTAGCCCATCTGCTCTGGCAGCCTCTGTCATGTAAAACGGACACCTGTCCATCCGTCCGAGGTGTTGGAAGCAGAAGGAGGGATCCCCCGTCACACGTGCAAGCGAGGACAGAGGGACAGAGGCACTGGGGGATTGTTATCACCAGACACTAAGAGGCATGTGCTTCGAAGCCAATGTTTTACACCCCTCGCACATGCATATGTATTTTACCTCATTATTGGCTTCAGCTGTACTTATTGTTACCAATTTGTGTCCCGATGCTATTTTTCTAGGCAGCCTCGGTGGGAGAGACTTGTATGCGGAGCAATATTTGCATTTCTGCAAGCTTTTACGGGTATACATATTGTTAATACGCACATAAACAGGATGCCATTCATATTTAAACAGTGCTTTTGGAGTCGGATGGCATCACAGCTGAGGGAATGGAAACGTTCTGATTTGTATCACTTATCTCAGTGGAGGTTGCTTCCTTCACATATTCTGATTTCTGCAGAGCTGCTGTAATAAGGTAGTTATATTCACATAGGATGAGACACAAGGCATTTAATAACCCCCACTTCCTCCCCCAAAAGCCTAATAAGCTTGCTTTGCCAGTTGATCTTTACAGTCACTCACCCCTCCGTTTTTTCCAGACTACTGTGCTTCCTTTATACTTCAGCTCTTTTTTTCATTTTCATTTGCATATATTCAAGGCCCTAAAGAAAAACAGCTCTGCATTAAAAGGCTATTACAGAAATATATGCTATTTAAGTAACAATAGAACATGTTTTTCATTGGGAAGAAAAAAAAAAAGAGGATATTTTAGTTCCAAATAAGATTTAAAAGGATGTCACGTGATGTTCAGGGTACTTTGGCTCACAGAATTTTGTCCGGCAGCTTGTTGCGGCTTCTGCTTTAGTCAGTTCATCTCTTTGACAGAAATAGGACTGTAACAGGACCGTCTGTGTTCAGACGTGCCACCTCCCTCTTCACCCAAGGTTTTCCCCAAGCGCAGAGGACCCGATACTTCACTGCGCTGCACTCTCTGCTGCTGCTTGCTCTTGTTCTCAGGGGGTCTAAACCGGTGCCGCTGGCACCGGGCAGCATTTCACACTGCCTTCAGCAGGCTGCAGGGAGCCTGGCTCAGCAGGGCTCATCCAGGCATCAGTTCCAAAAGCTTTTCGTTCCTAGAAGTCACGGCTGTGTCAGGCGGGATGCTTCTCCACGGCCTTTATGAGACAAAGTGCCCAAGGGGTATGTGTTCGCAAAAACATGCGGTGAAAAAAATTTTGGTTCCACAAACATCCCCCCACAAACCTTGTTGGTTCTTATGTGTGTGCCTGGGGTGTCTGTCTCATACCCCTGATGGGTTTAATGGCCAGGACTGAGGCAGCTCTTGTCCCAGCTCACCACCGTGGCCTTCTGCTGGCAGTCACCATCACTCAGGGGAACCTGATGAGTGTGATGGGTGTCCTCTCCACAACTTTCTCAAGGCACAGCCCTGCAATTGGTCCAAAGATGACTTTCCCACCCAAAAGGATGATGCTACTTTCCTCCAGCCCGGCTGTGTGTTCCCCTCTTCTCCCCCTGCTCTGCCACTGCTGTGGCTGACCCTGCAGCCACACAGGCAGTGGGAGATGGATGCTTATGGAGATGAAAGCTCACCAGGTAAAGGAGAAAAAGATCCTTTTTCAGCACTCAGCAAGGTGACCTGTCCCACCCTGAGATGAGATTGCAGGAGCGCATGGCTGGGACAAGTGGGCACTCTCCCTTTTGGTAGTCCATTTAGTCATTAGTTCAGCTAAGCTGACGGCAAAGTCACATTTTGAGTTTACAGCTCGAGCACTTATTTCAGCTGCTGTCAATTTTTGGTTTGACTTTGGCAGCTGGGGCTGGCAGTGCCGCAGCCGCAGAGACTTGTCAGTGCCTCTACTAGGGGACAAGGTGCTCCACCAGAGAGCCAGAAGGGCAGGGGGTGGCAGCAGTATCTCCACCTGCTGCAAATCCATCTTCTCGCTTCTTGCTTTGGGAGGGCTATTTTTAACTGGATCACCTCGGTGACCCAAGATGCCAAAGTGCAGCTCCACAAACAGTTGCATCAGTGCAAACAACGTGGAAGCAAGCTGTAAGGATGCAGGAACAGGGAAGTCCCCTTAGGCCAGACTCACTAAAGGAGCCACCACACCATGAGGGCCACCACGGACAACACAGGGACCGTGGAGAGGTTCAGGAGGGAAGAGGCTTCGCTCTCACATTTAGGGGTACAAATGTGGTGTTACCCATTCCCTTCAAGACTCAAGCTGGCTTTCAGGCAGGAGCTTTGCTTTTGCCCAGGCTCTGTGAAGGATTGAGCAGGATACATGAAAAATCTCAACCTTTTCCCCAGTGACAGAAGAACTAATGCTCTAAAAGGAAAAACAGCTTGGCTGTATTTTCAGTATATATATTTTCTTTTCCGGTCAGCAAAGAGGTAGCTTCTTCATAGGTGTGAAAACAAGAGGCAAAGGACAAGAAGCTCTTGCTTCCATCCCTGTATTTTAGAAAGCAGTAGACAAATCAGGTGTTTTTTCAATGCAGGCAAACAGAAATGCTTAGGGTCATGACTTTTCACTGATATTCCAATGAGTGAACAGAGAGGATTAAAAAAAAAAGAAACCCTAAACTCCCAATAACATATTTACTAAACTTGTGTGTGAAATAGCAGGAGCAACTAATTTCTCCACCTTTATACAAGGATTTCTGTAGACCATTTTTACTGGTTATCCAGGGCAGACTCGTGGATAACCACACTTCATCATTCCACCAGGAAGCTCATTCAGACTGAAAGTTGGACTATTGGTTTTTAATTTTAATGCAGTTTTTCATTTTGATAGCTCTTCTGCTCGACATGGAATTTCCACGGTGCAAATTGAATACAATAAAATTGCTAATCAGCCCATTAGAATATGTTGATGGTATAACATCTATTAGTTGTTGAATAATGTCTTCCTCCAATGTATTTTGAATTAAGTCTGCATGATAACAAAATTAATCCAGATATGTGTACCTACCCATAAACACAGTGTGCACCAGCAAATGCAGCCTTCTCTTGGAAATTCATACAACTTTTTAACATGTTGACAATCCCATACAAATACCAGTGAAAAAAAATGTGTCTTCAAGCAGGGAAATAAGCAATTAAATACAAAGAAATTATGCGTGAAGTAAGACAGGCTACAGCTGTTTGCTCTGAGCAAGTCTTTCATGGGAACACAAAACCTAGTATAGACTCCAATCTCACATCATAGTGAATTTCTGACTTCAAGTGCTTCTTATCCCAGGAATACCTCCCACATTTTCCCTCCCCAACAATTAAAACAAACCAGTCTCCTGCATCAACACCTTCTTACCCCATTTTCTCCTGCTTTTTTCCACGCTCTTGCTTAAGAAATTCTTACGTCCTTAACTCTAATACCCAGAGGCCACAAATTTTCTCAGCACCCCAAGGAGAAGAGCCCTTAGCCTGTTTCTTTTAAGGTCTCATTTAATTTCTCTACCCCAGTGCAAGTCTTCCCTTGCTCTACTATTATAAAGACCCACAACACGAACTTCTTTTCTTGGCTGCCTCTTTTTGGGGAAATATAATTTCCTATACTGGCAATTTCCCCTGTCAACATCCTCTGGTGCTACATCCCATGTGGCTGAAAGCTGCCACACCAAGAATGCCTTTGTCTGAAGCTGAAAATAGACAGAAAGTAGTAGTGAATCCAAAATTTCTTATTTGATTAGTATGCTCTGTCAAAAGATCCTAATCATTATAAAATCAGGATTGTTGAAGTTGTTAAGAGGAAACTTACCCCTGTCCACACGCCCCTGTCCTTTATATCCAGCAGATTCAACTTTTATGGTAATCTTCTAAAAGAAACAACTTTTATGGTAATCTTCTAAAATCATCTTGTAAATTCCTTATAATTTTGGGGATTTTATTTTCTGATGGGAATCTTGGCATTTTAAATGGGTCAAAATCCAGACGACTTGCCCTGGAATACATAATAAGAATGCAACATTATAGAAACTTTCTCATAAAATGATACAGCCCAACATGAGACCAACTGTGGTCAAAATCTTACTGACAGTTTGATTTTCCTATACTGGAAATGATAGTCCAGGAGGATTTGTAACTTTGGGCATTTAAGAAAAACATCCCTAGGCATCTCTGCATCTTTATGTGTCTAAATACCTGCAAGGATCAGGTTCTCAGTGCACCTAAAGCTCGTACAAACCAGCATCTGTGTCACTTATGGCACGGGTTTGAGAGTAATCTACTTGCAAGAAATGGTAGTACTCTGCCATAGGCAGATAAGAAAAGGAACAATACAGTTGAAATGGGCAAAGATGATTCAGTTCAATCTGAGGAGTGTTGCTTTGTATTCCCAGTCAGTTTAATAATCCTTTCATCTTTCAAGGAAATTATAACTGTGATTCATTGGGACAAAGTTAGCAACTTCTCCTTTTATCTAAGTCCTATTATTGGTGCTTGTCACAGCCATTCAAGGACCTCCTAGGAATCAAAATGGACAATTGCATCCTCCTCTCTCTGCCAGCAAGAGGCTGGGTATCATTAACAATGCTTAAATTAATAGCGAATTTTGGAAGGAGTAAATGCACCCCTGCAGGAAACCACGGATGAAGAGACAGGATATACATTTCAGTTCAAAGTCCTGCCTGTGAGTGGAGGTCTGTGACATTTTCCCGTTCAAAATTAGACATTCATAAGTTCACTGTAGCAGGGTGCACGTTATTGTTTTGGTCTATGGAATCAATAGCTGTGAGGAAGGGGGTGGAAGGTGGCTTTTTGAAAAAGGGAGTGTTTTTCACAATGGAAAGAAATCCATAATGTGTAATAAGTGGATGTAGGTGGTTCCCTGCCCTTGCTCTTTTCTGTGCAATATAGATCTCAGGGCTCTGAAAGGAACTGGAACGCAGGGTGAGGTCTTTTATCAAACTTTGTATTGCTGTGGTTAACGTAGCATCCAAATTTTGCCAGATTATGTGAGCAAAAGAGACA
Source organism: Limosa lapponica baueri (assembly GCA_002844005.1). Lineage (NCBI taxonomy): Eukaryota > Metazoa > Chordata > Aves > Charadriiformes > Scolopacidae > Limosa > Limosa lapponica. The sequence continues at coordinate 78,231 of KZ506746.1, read as the reverse complement.
TGTAGAAGCAAAATAGCTTGAGCTTAGTCTAGGTAAGGTCAGACCGGGGCTGGTAAATGGAGGGGAAGTTTGGCTTGTGGCCAGCTGCAGCCCACCAAACCTTTGTGTACAGCCAGGCAGAGGGACTTCATAACTGCGGCCGAGAGCCAGCTGATCTTGGAGGCTGCAGTGATTCTGCCTGGCAGCAGCAGACACGGGGCTACACCGGGATGAGTGTCCTGGCGCTCCAGGGTTGGAGGAACGAGCCAGTTCAAGCTGAACACAGCCTCACCTCTGGAGTTACCAGAGCTCAGAGCATCCTGCCAGCAGTGTGTTCTTGCCCCTCACTGCTCCTCCATCATCCTGGGTAGATTTTATCTGTCAGTAAAAAACCATTGCAGGGCTTGCTTCATGGGTGCCACACCACTGAGGCTTACAGGACTCTGTGCTTTCACGGGGGACGGCAGGAGCAGGAGCTGTACAGCCCAACAGCCCCTTCTAAGGACCACAATGGGGTGAACTGTCCCAGGGGCTGGGGCATCTGGTAGTCAGGGCTTTTCCTGCAAGTTGCAGCATATGTCAGACTGAGGTTGTGCTCACCCCCCAGGCTGAACTCTGATCCACAACAAACGCAGAAAGTTTCTGAATTTATGCTGTTGCCACTGAATCAGATAGACACAGAAGTACTTACTGCACTGCAAATTACTTTTGTTACAGTCTCCCTCCCCCACCGGCCCCAGGGTGCCCCATCTACCAAACAAACAAAACTCTGGGAACGATTGGTCTTGGGGCAAATGCCAGGGTTATCCCTGCACCTCTTAGAATGGATGTGCATCCACTCTGGGGGGTATGATGGTGGCCTCAAACAGAACCCAGCACTGCTATGAGGCTGAAGGCAGCAGTAGCAGTATTTAATGCCTTTTCTCACTTAAGGCCGGTCAAAGTTGCTGTATTAATTCCTTTCCAAAGTGGACCAGACTGGTATAATGTGCATCTTTGTAATTTGGAGGCTATGTAACTGTAACACAGTCTGTCTAGTTTCAAGATCATAAACTGAGGTAAAAGAGAACATTAGATAATCTACTCCATCTTCTGTCCCTTGCAGCATCGTTCCCTCTTAAGTTCCACTAGTGCTTTGTTGTATATGTTTTAAGTGTCCAAAATGATAGAACTCTTACTCTTCAGAGACTATCTTGAAACTTAGTAGGACTCTCCAGAGGGATTATTTTGTTGTTGTTGCTAGTTAGTCTTACATTTTGTCTTCTTAGAATTAACTCAGAGTTCCTGTTTCACCCTAGAAATATTATTTTTTTGACTTTGGTTCCTTTCACAAGAACCAATGAATTCTTATTAGCATCTTCAGAAGAAGCTGAGAGTGACCTCAGCCAGGATGAGTCTAAGAAGGACTAAGCATAGGAATGTGCATTGCTCTAAGTACCTGCCCCTTTCCTTCTTGCTGGTCAGGAAACACCTAGCACATCCTGCTACTGCTGCCAGCAAGCAAGCTAGCTGAACATTTACAATCCAGGTGAAATGGTAGTGTATTATGTCAGGTCCTCTTTTCAGGAAGTTCACAATGAATCTTTTGAGCACATACCCGAATAAAACTTATTGCCAGGCCTCAGAATCTGGAATGGCAATGATCCATCCAGTTTGTGACTACCCGAGCAGTAGCAAACCCCTTTCTACCCAGCCCCACTCATCAACCATCTCAGTGGCACCAGCAGGAAGTACTTGCTAGTAAACTGGTGCTTTTCCAGTTCCTCTACGTTACCCTTCACTAGAGCATCTTGCACTATGCTGGATTCACCTCTTTCCAGTGGTATTCAACATATTTCAGAAGTGTGTTATTGGTTATTGTGTCATCTTCCTAGCTGTCACTTTGTTGAAATTTACATTTTTCTATTGTCTCCTGCAGTCCCAGATGAACTGAGCTCGATTTGAGTGACCTTCAGCAGATATCATTGTAATGATGGCCTTCTCCTCCTGATGCTCTTTTCACACATTTTATCGCAGACTAACAACATTTACCCTTTCTTTAGCAGCTGAACAAGCTGATGAGCTCAAAGTGTGAAAACAGAGGGTCTTCTCAGTGTACCTCAGTGAGAGGGGGGTCTTGGAGGTAATAAGAAGGATGTAATAATGTATGGTTTTGCCTCCTCTCTGAAGAAAAAGCTAATTGAAAAACAGTTGTTTTCACGCTGTCAAAGAAACTCAATCAGTAACAGGCAAGGAATAGTCCTCTTATCTAACAGGTCAAATAATAATATGTCATCAAGGTGCTTTTAACTTCATTAAAATTTGTCCCTTGATAAGTGACATTTTAATTATGTGATCAGGTAATAAAATAATACATACCTGAAAACTTATGTCCCATCCACACATCATTAATGGTCCTAAATTAAGCCCGGATGATAGGGTAGAAGTTAATCTTAGATAGCAAATACTCTACTGGACATTTTTCACATGCTTGTTTTGGAGTTTTGAACTGATGGTTCAATTTGGCAAAATAACTGACATAGTGGCATTATTCTAGCTCATAAAATAAACAATAAAGGTAACAAATGCTTTTTAATCTACACCATAACAGTACCATAATCCAACAAAATGTCAGGAATTTGAGGACTGAATTTGAGAATTAGACTTTTATATTGCTTTAGCACAAGTATTTCCTCACTAGGGTCCCAAAATAGCGTATGTCTCTCATGAACAGTTAAGACAGCCAGTATCCTAAACTGAAGCACCCTTTTTTCAAGACGGCATGAATTTATCTATACGATTCTGGTTTCTGGTCTAAGGCTAGCCAGGCAGCTTTTTCTCTCTTTTTGTTATTGAAGAAAAGACATCTTGTTTGCTATTTTTTTGGAGCCACAGTGTTGCACTGTGGTTTCTCCCTTACTGCTGCCTGCAATATGTGTAGTTCCTTGGAAATCACTGTGCCACTCACAGCGAGCGCCCTGTGGGCCTGTGGCAGGGTGCTCTGCGCCACCGTGAGCCTGGAGCATGGTAGCCCCCACGCCACACTGCACGTAGGGAGCTGCAATACCCACCTGATAAATCTTAGCTGTTGGAGAAGACACTATAAAACCCAGGGAAGCTGACTTCCTAGGGGAGAGTCTAGTGCAAAAGGAAGACACTCGCTTCCCAGTAAAGGTGAAACTATGGTTGGGGTGGGGGCTGACCCAGAAACAAGGCCCTAAAATCCAGAGCTAAGACCTATTAGCAGAGCTAATTAGCTCTATGAGAAAGCAGAGCCAGCCTGGAGTTCGTGAATGCTTTGCTCGGGGGAAACTACAGCTGCAGCAGTTTCTCTCCTTGGAAGACTAGAGCTCACCTGGCTCTCCTTCTGGTAGCCTGGCACAGGGAGATCTCAGATATCAGAACTTTTAGAAAACAGTGAAGCCTGGGTGTTGATTGCAGAGGGATTTGTTTCACCTCCAGCAAGCCTGCCGCACCGCTGACTGGATGGATTTTCAGCCCCATGGGAGAAAAGGTACAAGACATCCTCAGGGAGGTACCAAACACCATTTTAAGCTTTGATACAGTTGGATGAAAGTTGGCCTGGGGAACATGTTTCAAAGGTCTGGACTTCAGTTATAAACTTGCTGCTGATTTGTGAAAAAACAAACCAGGAGCATTTTTTTCAAGCATTGCTATGAAACAGAGATGTAGGTTATATAGGTTTAGACATGAAGAGACTGATCAATAGACAGTGTTCGTGTACTTTAACTTGTGTATCAAATATTTGAATATGCCTGTCTGATAGGAAAGTGATCTTAGATGATCTGAATTTTTATTTAGTGACCTTTAGAAATAAAAAAAAAGGATTTAAGAAATAAAAAAAAAGTATTTAAGAAATAAAACCAATCTGTGCAACAAAATCTTAATCTGTGAACTTTTAAGACTGCTTGCTTTTAGAGCTATTTGTTGGAGCAAAATCCCTAAAAAAAAAAAAAAAGGAAAGAATAAGCTGTGCTGGTCAGAAAACTCGGTGCAAGCCATTAACTCCAAAGGCATAGCTCCAGAATTCAACCACTGTGTCCTAAATAACACAAGTCTCATCTAATGCATAAAAGTCTCCACAGCATTTATCATTCTAGTATCTGGGCTGTGCACATAGATTTTTGGATATAGTGGGATCTGTCCAGAACTGATGATCAATTTCTCATTCATCTTCTGTGCTGCCATTTGGCTTCACCATTACATTTAAAATAATGGAAGTTACTCTGTGATCACAAGCATGTAATTCACAAATGTGGTGTCCTGATGTGATTTTGATGCCAGCATTCAGGTAAGATTTACTGGGGTCTAGATTTGCTTTTCTGCAGCTCCCCAAACATTTCCCAAGAGTAGAACCTCTGGCTACATTGCTCCATTCAGGCCCTGGTGCTCCCAGAGATCAAATTTAGGTATCAGCATCCTGAGAAGTAAAAACAAACTGGGATGACACGGGCATACTATTTAAAAAAAACGTCCATGTGCATCTGTCACTTATTTTATCCTGGAGAGTGGGAAGCTATTGACGAGCTTTGATGTTCTGTGGGGAGACAGTGATGGGACTGGCCTGGCCTGGCCCAGGGGTTGTTCTCTTTTATGCTTAAATGGAGTATAAAAATCTCCATACCACCTGGGAACCAGCAAAATCTGCTTTCTTTCAGCTTCCCCAACCCCTAGTATTTCCTCTGATGGCCTGCCTCTGATGTTGGGTGTAAGAAAATGCAATGTCCAATGATGAAAGATATGGAAGTTACCCCTAAAATGTACTGTCCACCCTCAAATGGCAACCTGCAGGTGCAAGAAGCCTAGGGTAAATCTATGCATTAGAAAGATCGGTGCCCAGGTCCCCAGGTGCCACTCTTGTGGCAGTGCTCCTTCAAAAATAAAGCAAGCAAGCAGTGAGAATCAGAATGGTTCTGAAGTGCAAAGCATATAATATAAAGTGTTATTTATTAATAGCACTGCTGGAGACTCCCTGGGAACCGTATCTGCCAGCAGTGTTATCGGCGTGTCAGTCTAACTCCCTCTTTTTATTTTGTAGCAAAAAAGCTGCATTATTGCTCTTGCCGCTGTGATCTCCTCTCAGGCTGCTCTTATACGTCCCTCCTTTTGGGATAAATCCCCTCCCATGCCATCTGTCTTACTCTCCAGTTCCTCCTCAGCATCCCTCTCCGCTTTCCACAGCCTGAACCAGAGGCTGCGTAGCACCCTGCCCGAGCCTGCGATGATAAGCCCTGTGCTGAGGGAGGTTTTGGAGGTCACCGACACTTCTGTTGGCCCAGAGGACCTAAGTGACGTGGCTGAGCTAGTGAGGGACACTGATGGAGTGTGTCCATGTCATCCCTGTGGGCTCAGGCTTCGCCAAACATAAGAGTACATCACAGATTTCCACTCCTCCATGCAGAGCTTGCCTGTTCAGGACAGTGTGCTCATGAACACTGGTGTGGGATGCATCAGGAGGGTGTCAGGCAATGACAGGACCTGGCGTTTGCTTCACACCGTACCCTGTGTTTGCTCCCTGCTGTTTTAGAGGACGCTGCCCACTGTTAAGCTAATAAGACCACTCTGACCTCAGAGGACCAGAAGAAAAAGGTTTCATTACAGAGAGTGGCTGCAGAGTGGTGGCATGCTTAGCAGGATGAAGGAACATAGTACTGTCTCCACAACTATTTGGATGCCCACACAGCTAAAGCAACCAAGGTTATGGGCTAGCATCTTCTCAGAACTCTTGGTAGTCTTGTCAGAACTCTTAGTGGGAGTTGCCGTATTTCCAGTCAGCATCATCTAGCTGGTGGTAGGCCAACTTGGTGTCCAGCTTATTTCCCTGTGCTTGAAATTTTTTACTAGACATCACCTTCCAGGTGCTCTCATCCAAACACTACTTTTGGATGCATTTCCCCAAATCAAGTTTCACACTCGGCTCCCCCCAGATATTAACTCGCAATCTGGTGTGCTCCCGCAGCCTAGGGGCAGCGCAGGGGGAAAGGAGTTTCCATCAGAGCCTGTGTGATGAGAGCTGGATGCTGTGGAAAAGGAGCAGACCTCACGGAAAGCAGGCTCAGGGCATCTCCAAGGTACAAAAGCCAGCAGGTAGCTCCCAGCACAACGGATGCAAGTAAGGAATGGAAAAGAGTAGGAAGCATGAGCCTGGGCCAGTGAGATACAACACCGGAGAACAGCGGTAACTGCAAACGCTGCCCAGGTTCGGGTAGCAGGATCCTGTGGGTGAGGGGCACAGCGCAAATGAAAGCGTGTTTGATCTGGTTTCCTTTCAGACGGCAGCTCTTTGTAAAAGCCTGCCTACGCTCGGGCTGTGTTTGGCAGGGTGTCCAGCGGGGAGCCAGCGCCTCGTCACACACTCTGCCTTGGCAGGAGGTAGCCAGGCAGACGGCACAGTCACCAATTAATAGCAGACAGCAATATTTAAACTAATCATTACAGGGATCAGCATAAAACAAAACTCTTATTAAAATTAACAACATAGCCACTAAAACTGATGCTGTTTCAAGCTATTCATTATAGCTAACAACCGAATCTAGCCAACAGCACTTGACACGGGGTTGGTGTCGGTTTTAGTTTTGCGTCTTTGGGAGACAAGGCTTACCCGATTTCAAATGCTCTGTGGGCACATCGACATAACCAACTGGCGTCATGCTAGGCAGGAAGGACTAGTTCATTTTGCTGCCTCCCATTATGGTTCCAAACCCACACATTCACATCACATCTTTACCAGCCATGAAATCTGTGCCAGTGCAGTCTGCGGTGCAACGCACCACACGAATTCAGAGCATTAACAGCTGGCAGCCCTCCTGTCTACTCTGCAAGTGAAGAACCCTGGGTGCTCCAGGTGGGGTCCAACAGGTGGGAAATAGTCCTGAGCTGGTCACTGCTGTGATCAGATGGGTACCTGAGTGCAACTGCGAGGCTCAAAGTAAGGACATGAATTTATACACCTTTATTGCACCTCTC
>KZ506746.1:52744-70946 GCA_002844005.1 Limosa lapponica baueri | reverse complement strand
GGGGCTTTGAGCAACCTGGTCTAGTGGGAGGTGTCCCTGCCCATGGCAGGGGGGTTGGAACTAGATGATCTTTAAGGTCCCTTCCAACTCTACCCATTCTATGATTCTATGATTCTATACCAAGAACTCCTTCATCACACTAAATTGCTAAGGTAGACACCTGTTCCTAATAACTTTTGAGCACTTTGACAAGGCATGAAAGGCTTTACAGTTAATCAGACTCAAAAATCTGTATGCAAAGGGGCAGATAGACAGAGCCTTACGAATGTCCCCACTGAAGGAAAGGCTGCAGTATGAATTTGCACCTCCTCTGGGAGGAGTGAATCCACACAAGAGCACACTCAAAACAGAGCTGACCTGAGTGATCAAATTAGCACAGCCCCATCCCTGGAAACATTCAAGGTTAGGTTGTACGGGGCTGTGAACAACCTGATCTAGTTGAAGATGTCCCTGCTTATTGCAGGGGTGTTGGACTAGATAACTTTTAAATATCCCTTCCAACCCCAACTACTCTATGATTCTATAAGAAATGTTTGGCCACTAAAAAAGGGGGTTCCTGCCTCTCAGATGACGTGATATGAACCTCTGAAGCGTCCTCTCCTGGTCCACTGAAAATACACAGTGAAACATTCGCTTGAAATGCTTTTATAATTTACCTCGTATTTGCAACGGTCTAGAAGCGCACGAACCGTTGTTTACCATGTCACTTAAGGGGGAAAACCCGCTCAAACGTGATTTCCAAGAGACTGAGTTGGTACGACAGCAGACGTTAAACTGGCAAAGAAAACTGCCATCAGACTTTTTTTTTAACCTTTGTATCTGTCTATCTATACCCTTCATTTGACTTCCCACACTCTCTGCTATACCCCCTTAGACTTTCCACTTTTTAAAGGTTGCACTTTTGCTTGGTGGCTTCAGATCCGGCACTCTCCCTGCTGACCTCCAGCCAGCTAATTGTTCCACTCCTTCACGTTCCCAAGGTCGCAGGATGTGTCATCTCCCCCCTGACCTCCAGGGCACTTTCCATCTCTTACGAGTTGAAGCTAGCAGTCATCTCGGTCTAAAACCTCCTCCTCATCTGTACTGCAGTAGCATCGGGAGGACCCAGCAAGGATCAAGGCCCCATTGTGCTCAGATCTGCATAAACACCCAGTGAGAGACAGCTCCTGCCCTCCTGAGGTTATGGGCTGAAAGGGAAAGCAGGCAGGGGGAAGGCGAATGGGAGACATGTAAGTGGAGTGTTCATGGTGATGTTAGTCACATCGCTTGTTAGTCCCTCTCTCTCTTTTTTTTTTCTTTTTCCCTCCCCCCTGAAATGAAAATAAAATAAGTTGTTGGCTTGTTCTTGGGAGTGTTGTAAATTACTGTTTGCAAAAGCGATCGTCTGTTTCCGTCCACCCTGGTTCTGTGCCAACGCTGCTCTGGGCTGTGCTTCCTGAGGAGGTCCTGTGGTGCTGCAGGAATAGCACAGCACGGAAGCACCAGAAGATGAAGGAAAAACACTTGGTCACCCACCCGCTCCATCAGAGATGGCTGCGGTCTAGCAATAAGCCCTCCAACAGCAAGCCAAATGCAATGTAGCTCAACGTGTCCTGTCAGCCACCAGCCTAGGGCTGGAGTGGAGGGTGGGAAGTCTCCTTCTCTGGAGACATTCAAAACCCTCCTGGACACATTCCTGTGCAACCTGCTCTAGGCGGACCTGCTTTGGCAGGGGGGTTGGACTAGATGATCTCCAGAGGTCCCTTCCAACCCCGTATCATTCGGTGATTCTGTGGATACAACCCTACACTTACCCTTCACTACGACACAAAAGGGAGGGAGCATCCCAGCCAGTTCACAGAACACACACCTGCCAGGGGAGAAGGCAAGTTTTGAGAACTGGAAAAATTGCTCTGAAGTAACGTGCAATATCACTTCAGTCTAACCTTAAGGGGAATAAATTATTCTCCTCTTTCTTGGGCAGCAGAAGTGTACCAGCCTCATAGAACTGCAAGGACAAAGGACAGCCTGTCCTGTCCTGATGCAAAAATGTCCTACCCTTAAAGTCAGGCTTCAGAACGGTGTGTGTGAGTTTGATTTGCATCCAGAGTGGAAACATGCTTGCCAGCCATCAGGCTGATGTGATTTGAAGCAGCTGAGATATTAAATGCACTAAACCAGAATGTATAATAGCCATGCTGGCAGACCTTTAATTATTGTCGTGCTTGTGGGCACTGATATCATTCAAATTAAAAGCTTTCCCCACTACTTGCATTTTTTTTTAATACGTTGATGTACTCTGCACTGATGGATTGTCCTCTCTTGTCCTTCTCTCACAAAATGCTTGGCACAATTTGCTTCAGTGCAGAAATAAAAATTATTGGCACTCACTTGCCATGTTTTTGGTGCTCTTTTTGTTTTGTTTTAAAGCATGGGCCCCCTAACTGGAAGAAAGGTTTGTTGAGTTTGGAGGGGCTGTGTTAATTGCTCAGTCACCAATCCTTCTTCTCAGGAAAAGCACATTATTAAAAGCAAGACTGAAGCGCCAGTGCAAGCTTCCCTAGAGCAGTGCCTTTGCTAGTGCTGGCTGATGAAACAGCAAAGCTTCCTTGCTGTGTGCTGCACAGATGCTCTAATTTTCCTCTCTCAGCTGGTCCAGAGACAGATATGTCGGGCCAGTCCAGTGCTCAGATACAGCAGCGGAAAGCTCAAGAAGCTCCTCTGAAGCAGCTTCTCTGTTTGCACTGTTGCCACTGATACCAGAATCAGGCTCCTTGTCTAGTACCTTGATAAGGCTGCTCGCTTGCTTGGTGTAATTTTGGAACGAGTGGAACTGTTCTAAGCAGAATGAGCAAAGTTCCAGCTCAAAATATTTATCAAAAATGTTGTTCACACCCTCTCCTGAGGTGGAAAAGCCATAAGATAGGCAAAGGAATATTCTTATTTATTCCCCTGGATGACAGGATAGTACGTCATATCTCCATCGTATGGAGACTCATTTGCAGGAGATGCAGTACTCATGTCTTCCACACTGCTTCCAAATTACAGCCCCTGGTTCACCACAGCTGCCACAAAACTCCTTTCAACTCTTGCTGCTTTCTGCAGCTCCCTTTGCTGTACACGTTATGTAGCTGGTTTTCGCTTTGGGGCGGTGATGGAGCACAGTTAGAAAGGGACTGGAACACAAACCAGGAATGAAAAAGGGTCTGCCTGGCAGTGCTTGCCCCTAATTCACCTCTTCCTAGCTCTGGGCCTCAGCCTCGCTGCAGACCCCAGAGAAACACTATTGCTTCCAGGGGAAGATCACGCCTGTAGCCTTTTTTATCCATTGGAGACTTGGTCTAGTTGCCTGCACAGAGAACCAGGAACCAGAAAACTCCTGCGTTTATATATTCCATACTTGACTGCAGCACTAAATCTTTCACTGGCCTTGAGCAATTCACTTCACCTTTCTGCCTTAGTTTCCCCATGTGTAAAAGTGAGTAACGCTTACTTTTCTCCCAGGGATTTTGCAAGGATTAATTAGTTAACTGAGTTTGCTTGAAAGGTGAAAAGCATTTTACACATGTTAAGTATTATTGTTTCTTTGGGACAAAAAACACCAACCCTCCTTCCGCTTTACAGAAGTGATTTTAAAAGCTCAAAGCCAAAGAAAAGAAAAGCTGAGGATACTGACTCACTCAAAACCAGCAGGATGTGGGAATGCTGAGGAAGGGAGATCATCATAACGTGGAAAGGTTTGCAAACATGAAACCTTTTGGCCCTTTGGAAGCCAGATAAGGTGAAAATGAGCAGCATGTAGTGGACAAGTAGGTGCCTTGGTAGGACAAGTAGGTGCTTTCCTTGGTGCCTGACCCGAGCCCAACAGAGTCAGCAGCCAGCTCTCCTGTCTGGTGGCCTCTGAATCTAGCCAGTCTGGCAGCAGGCATAGGATAGACCTTACTGGAAAACATAGTCTCCCACTTGGGCTTGCAGAAGAGCAAACAAGTTCAGCACTGCCTCAGGTGTGCTTCTGAGAGAGACCAAGGAAAGCAAGGAAATTAGCACTTTCCCTGCCCAGGCTAGATCTAGCCTTTGGGATTAAAGGTAGGATCACGCAGCTATTCCTCCTGCTTCTCACCAGCATTAAATTAAATTAAAAGGATTCAAAAGTAAATGCCCACAAAACAAAAGGAGCTGCTGTCACAAAGACAATGAGAATCTGCTCAGGTGATTAGGATGAGAAGCAGCACTAGTTCCTGACAGAAAAAAAGGAGGGAGGAAGTAAATGAAAAGCATCAGCTCTCCTAAGGTGCCATTTAAAGAGGTAAAATTAGCAGGACAAAACCCTTGGAAGTGCTGTTCTGCAACTTTTCAAGATGTTATAGCTGTTTGGGCATAAAGGCAGCATTAACAGTGTTTCTACAGCAACAACCAGTCAGTCTCTTCTGCATGTAGTAATGTCTCTGGGAGGCATCCTTACCCTCAGGTGTGCCTCCCCACCAGAGCGTGGTCTTTCCAGATGTGCTGAAGGAGTAGCCATGTGTAGACTTTCTATCCCACAGCAGGAAAGGTCAGGCATAATTAGGCTGAGCTGCCTACTTATTTCACCTAAAGTAAAATGGGGGAAGTTTATGCAAGCTGTTTTCCTGCCAGACCTGTCAAGAAGGGATTTAAAGTCTATCAGCTGGGTGCTAAAGAGGACTTGCGGACTGACACAACTGGATCCAAAAGATGGTGTCTGCTTATAGCCTGAGTGACGGGAGAGCTAGCAAAGGTGAGGCTATGTCATCAACAACTGGCAAAAGAGGAGATGTGGGTGTTGCAGTGCTTCTGCTGTTTTCTATATGGCATAGCCCCTCGCATAGCTGCCACTCGGCTTGCTCATGTCTGCCCCATCCTCCTTGTCTCCTTTCCTGTTTTGGTAGCCACTGTGCCGAGATGTATTTGCACCTGAATTGCTGCACATACATCTTGGCTCTAAACGCACTCAGTGGTCCTGTATCTTCTTGTTTTCATATCAGCATAAGCCAGGAGTAATCCTAAAGGAGATTCACAAGGGCAAAACCAGAGAAAAAGGAGTGGAATCAAAAGGAGGTTCAATTTATAGAGGCTGAAAGCTGATTTTCTTTAGAATGGAGGGTATCCAATCAAATGTAAGAAGCTTCCAGATTTCAGGACTTCTAAGAAAGAAAGTTTTTAGATGTAAAGAACTGATCAGTCCTGGCTGTCACAGACAGTGTAGATGATGAAAGTAATGGATGTATTGACTGGCTCCAGCTGAGGATCTGGCCAGGTGGAAATAGCAGTGTTCTAAAGAACAACCCTGCTTGAGTTTACAGGCAGAGAAAAGTCCACGTGACAGGTCTTGGTGTAACCTTCCAGGAGAAGCGTGAGACTGAGATGTGCTCCATATTCACAGACAGGAAGGGCAGATGGGAACTGGCTGTGAGGCATCTGCACGATGTTCTCCCCATTCTGGTTTAGCCTAACAAACACAAATGTTTGTGGACTCCTGTCTCACTGATATTAGCAAATGGTTCTTACTATTGCTCAGCATGAGAGAAGAGGGGGAAGTTAAGGAGAAAAAAAAAAGGAATATACATAGTATTAAGACACTGCTGGAGCCTGAATTCAATATTGCCTGCTGTTCACAGAGTTGCTGCTTCTGTTTGAAGGACCCTGCACCTCTCTTCCTTTGTCACATTTGCAATTAGCTTTCCATACACATCTGCTCCAGACCTTAAAATAAAGGAAAATGGTTTTGTAAAGAAATTGCTTCCAGAATCACAGTTCTTTTCCCATCCTTTGGTGGCTTTGGCAGGCAGTCTTGTACATCCCAGCTTACTTCAGAAAGAATCTGTGCCTTGCCGAGCATCCCGTTTTGTGGCCAAGATTTTGAAGAAAGCAAATGGGACCAAAACTTTAAGCACTTGGGTAAATGCCCTTTTTTCAGCAATGCGTAGTAGCTCCAGCTGACTTCTTGTCATTCTGCTCCTCTTTTTCACACCAAGTCCCAACATAACCATGGTGTTTTGATACAATGACAGGAGTCTATGCTGCCTGGTAGACTCGGGTCTCGGGTATTACTGCATCCTGTGATGGTACTTCTCTGGAAAGGCTGAAGGGCAGAAAAGTGAATATCCCTGGATCTTATGGCCATTTAACACAAACAGAAAGCCAGAGCCAAAACAGAATATTTCCATGGCACTGAATAATTTGTTTTGCTCCCTCCAGAGAGGCTTTCATTCACTCCTAATTACATTCCACTGAAATTCTCAAAAACGGGCTGCGAAGGGGACTCATGTAATGCAAAGGGCTCTTGCTGGTGTAGAGAAGTATTTTGCCAAGTAACAACTGGATCTTGATTTGTCCTAGCATAGATAGTTGAGCTTTTAGTCTTGTTTACTGGATATTTTTTCACCCTGGTTTGTTCAGCACCTGCCCTGGTGTCCGGGTGCTCTCGCTGGCTGCAGGGGAAACCCTGTTACTCCCCCAGTGCCCCACCAAGAAAGCCAGAGCTGCTGGAGGCAGCGAGGAACGTGCAGCCGGGAGGGAGCCACTCAATACAGGCACGGAGGAAGAGGACTTAGAAAAAAAGGCTGGGAAGATGGAAAATATGGATTTAGGTTATGTAAAGGAAAGAGAAACTACAAAACACTGATAGCAGAAGACACACTGGATGACAGAAATTCTTCCCTGATGTAACTTTTATTTCAGTTGGTTACCCAAGAGCCGGATTTGGCCTGCCTGGCAGAAATTGTTTGGTTTAGCCAGTAACGTTAATTGGAAAAAGTGAGCAGTATTACTTTAATTGCGCAAAAGAGAGGGAGGACAGATCCCATTTCAAATTTCAGAGTAAGGCCTTTTTTAAGGGGGGGATAAATATTAATACTGAGGCTGTGTTGATGAGCTTTAGGGGGGTTGCTAAGCAACACGGCCCTTTGTCTATAACCCAGGCGATGCTCGGGAGGGGATCGTGTAGGAATAAAATTCATATGGCTTCTATAGAAACATATTTTTGTAGCTTTTTTTAAATAAACAGAAACCCAAATCTGTCTCTTTGACTTTCTTTTTTTTTTCTTTTTTTTTTTCTCCCCCACGAGAAAGACTATCTGCTGAAAAGGTAGTTATGGCTGCAATTTGAGAGCACGTATTTGGAGGATGTTGTGAGCCCGACAGCAAAGTCGGGGCAACGTGCACACGCTTTTAGCACAACATCAATATTCACTCAATGTACCTCTAAATAGCATGTATCTTTATAAACTCTGAAATTCAGATCCATGTACTAATTTGCTGCTTATGGCACCAGCCATTACATTTTAGTCCATTATATTTTGTTTTTTCCAGGTTACCTTAAGGAATTTCGTAAATGTATCCCAGTCTAGCACAGAAATGGAATAGCTAATAACATATTGTTATGTAACTGATAAAATAAAACTACACATTTCCAGATATTAAAATCATGTATGTGTTGGTCTAAGCCTTGTAGTAAAATTCAGCTCCACAATCCTTCAAATTCAATACGTTCATTTTTATTTAAAACTTAGAGCTCAGGATTACAGGGCAAAGGAACAGCTTTTGATTTGAGACTCGCAGAGAGAAAATTATATTTTATTAAGTTAGTGAAAATGCTGACTGCAGAGAAATTTTAAATAATTTATTTTAAAAAAATGAAAGTACTCTTATGTTCTGATATGAAAGAAAAGCTAAAGCTTTGCTGTTTATATAAGGGAGCAGAGGTGAAAAGCGGTAAACCCAGTGAACTGCTAACAGTCGGTGCCTTTCTTCTATGATTTGTCCTGGAATTGCCTCCTCAAAACATATACACCACACATTTTTAACTACTGAAGCCATATTATTGCAGAAAAATATAAGGTGGACTGGTAGAGCCCACTGTGCCAGCAGAGGGGCTGTGGATTTGATATTCACTCCATACAGCATATACCATCGTGAGATCCTCTACACGTGGACAGAGGGTTGTGGAGCAAGAAGATGTCCCTACCCGGAGGAATAGGCTTGGGAAAAAACCACCACTGCTCTGCTTTTACCTGAGCCTCATAAAAAAATGATGGTTTTGAAAGAAGGGGAGCATGCACCATTGCCTGTCCCAAGGAGCTAGCAGGGGACCTTGCCAAAGGCCCAACGGGAGCCAGCTATGGATCCCAGCTTCTTTCCTCGCATTCTGGATCCCCAAAATCACAGGCATCCGTGCTGCCTTGAAAGAGACAGGGGCCAAGGAAACAGCTTGGATCTGTTACTGTGCTGGCCACCGAGTGCTCTAGCTCCTTCCCTATTTACAGGTCAAGTTCTGGCCTGTATCACAGCCCCACATTTGCCCCTAAGGATTCTCTTGTGGTGTAGGCAGAGTGAGCATCTCACCTAGGCTTATTAGGGTAGCATGCAAAGAATATTCTTTTTTTCCAAAACCGCAGAGATTTGTAAAAGCCTGCTGCATTTACAAGTGGCAGATGACAGAAACAGAGTAAGAGGTCCAAACCTTAAAAGAAGAGTTATTACTTCATAGACAATTACTAAAACATATAGTGAAATACAGAAAAAGAAACCATTTCTCTGTTGATGTGGGTTTTGCCATTGAATCTACATGAGAGCCAAAGGCAACCATAAGGAGGTTCTTCAGAGAATCATTGCCCAATCACATGCCCATTGCCCAGCACAACAGCTAATTTCATAACATGCAAGGTAAGTCCACCACTGAGCATGTAGAAACCACTGGAGATATTAGTGTTGGTGATTTTGGGTTTTGTTTTCAAAAAATGAAAAGTTTTCCTTTACAACAAGATGATCTCCTCTGTGTATGGGCCCACTGGGAAAGCATGATATCAAAAAATTAAACGAGGTACTACTGGACTACCAACAGGGTGATGGATAGCATACCCCTGTGCTTGCAGAAAATTTTGACTACAGACCAGTACCAAATTTGTGATTTTTTCATAGCCCACCAGATATTGTTTTTTATGAACACTCCATGTAAAAACATGGTAACAGGGATGTATGTGGTTGTGCATGGCCTCATAAACAGAAGGTCTTTCTACCTCAGTTTAGGGGACCATGGACTTATATCAAAGCTGCTGGTATCTGAGACAAATTCTCATGATATATGTCCAATACCTCCTTCATGAGAATTCAGCCTCCTTCCTGCATATGTAACTTTCCTGGCTTCACTTTCTTCCTTTCCCAGCTCCTTCTTCTGCTGTAGCCTGTAGCAGTATCAGAGAAGTCATATGAGGCTTTTGAAACCCATAAGAGCATTTTTAAATGCATTGAGCTGGCAGAGGTGGGAGACTTGTCCATGAAGCAGGTAATAATGTGAAGCCAGAACCTGAAGAATAGCATTCCCAGAGGGCTGATGGCCTGTAGCCCCTCCACAGAAGTGGCACGAGGCAGTGGACAGGGAACATTTTGTCTTAGGATCTATCTCCAATACACAGCACCCAACAGTGAGCCAGACCCAGGCTGTCAGAGCCTAGCTTGGAACCCCTGCCAAAAAAGAAAGTGAGCCATGCTGTTCTCCTAGATCAGCCTACAAATTGTAAAAAAAAAAAAAAAGAAAGGGCTTGATCTGAGGATTGTCTGCTCAGACAGGCAAGCAATTGGCCTGGAGAGAACAACACTGGGTAACTATTCCCAGTGAGCTGGGAACAAGAAAGAAAAAATTTTCCAAGTACTTTTCAAAAGGAGGTAGGCCTGGCATCTGCTTTTCACTCTTACCTAGCAGGTATCTGCATCACTCAGGCTTCTGCCCCAGCATGGGACTTTGGAGGTGGTTCAGAGCATGTCTGCGAACACTTTTTCCAGCACCCTTCTGTGCGTAACTAGCCTCCTCTGAATTCTTTTTGACATGCATTCAGATCAAGCCAGTCAGTCTCCTCTGGTTGTGAATCAGCTCTGCTTTCTTTGAGGTGTACTGTTCTTCAGCTCAGGGATGAGGGGGACGCCTGCAGATGCCACGCCTAAGATGAAATAAGCAGTCTCTGTGCAACCCACAGAATACCCTGTATGCAAATATTAATTCTGTTTCTCTTTTCTTACCTTTATGACTACATTCATATCTGTTAGCTATAGACAGCGTTGTTGCATCATCAGAAATGGCTTAACAGACTGAGTTGTGTTCTGCTGGTTGGTGAGGAAGAGGAGGGTACCAGCACCTGTTATGGTAGCTGCTGGGGCCATATTGTCCTTTGGATTATAAATCAATGGGACTAGTTGTCAAGGTACATTATGATTGGTCCTGACTTTAGAGGTGGCTGGTTGCTGAGCACATTTGGGTTGCCCAGTGGTCCCAGTTGCAAAGTTTGCCAGCAGAGTGCGACTTTCAGGACACCCTGACTGCAAACACCAAATAGCCAAGCACTGGTGCAAGTGCTATGGTTCAGTCCCCCCTTCAAGGATCATAGTGGGCCCAGGGCAAGCTTTGTCTCCACAGGAGGCCAATTGCATTTTCCCACCAGTGAGAATCTGTGGGACTCCTCTCTGGTTCTACATCCTGGCAGCTGGTGGGTGTCCTGGTGTCAGCTGAGATAGATTTAACCTTCTTACTAGAGGCTGGTATAGTGCTATGTTTTGGATTTAGGGTGAGAATAATGTTGATAACACACTAATATTTCAGTTGGTGCTAAGAAGTCAAAGACTTTTCTGCTCCTCACGCCGCCCTGCCAGTAAGCAGGCTGGAAGTGCACAAAAAGTTAGGAGGAGAAAGAGCTGGGACAGCTGACCCCAACTGACCAAAGGAATATTCCATACCATATGCAGCGTATAAAGCTGGGGGAAGAAGAAGGAAGGGCAGTGGACATTCAGAGTTATGGCATTTTGTCTTCCCAAGTCACCATTACACATGATGGAGCCCTGCTTTCCTGGAGATGGCTGAACACCTGCCTGCGATGGGAAGTAGTGAATGAATTCCTTGTTTTGCTTTGCTTGTGCACGTGGCTTTTGCTCTACCTATTAAACTGTCTTTATCTCAACCCATGAGTTTTCTCACTTTTATTTTTCCAATTCTCTCCCCTATCCCAACCAGGGAGAGTGAGCGAGTGGCTGTGTGGTATTTAGCTGCCAGCTGGGGTCAAACCACAACAGTGTCTCAACAGTGAGACAACAGGGTCTGCTCATGGCATAGGAGAGCCAGAGGTCCTCTGTGTGTGCTGCAGAGCTCTTAAAAAGGTGTATTGCAGATTGGAGAAGGATAACATGGGCCACATGGTAGCCCATGCAGGGCTTGCAGGTCCTGTTGATGAACATCAAGGGCTTCCTACAAGATCTGGGTAGCCCAAACATTTTTCTCTTGGCGTTATCCTGTTGCTGAGGGTGCCTAAGATATCACTCATGGCCAGAGTCTGAGAAGATACTGAGGGCATCATCAAGGTGCTTTTAACCTCACAGAGTAGGTCTAGCCAGCAAGCATGAAACAGACAAAATATCTCAAAAGGCCACATGTGTCTTCACGTTGCTGTACTATTTTCCTCTTTATCACCTGGTCTAGTGGGAGGTGTCCCTGCCCATGGCAGGGCGGTTGGAACTCGATGATCTTTAAGGTCCCTTCCAACCCAAACCATTCTATGATTTTATGTTTCTATGATTTATCCTTTCCACACACTGGTATTCTTATTTTACCATAACCAAATGGTAAGGTAATATAAACTAACATGGACTTCTGCTAGCAACAACTCTTTGCTTTGACATAATTCTCGTTTAAGGTTGTCTAAACCAGCCCTGAAAACTGGTCTTACTAGGACCTGTCCACACAAGGATGGGTAAAGATATAGCTAGAACCTATCTCATACATAGCAGTGATGGGGAAGAAAAATTTTATTTTTCTGCTGTGTGTGGCTAGTATAAAATCAGAGTTCTTCCATAGCAACATTATGGAATTTTACATCATGGTAAGTTATATGCAGAATCTGTGCATGCCAAAATTAGAATTTGTACATACAAGGTTTTGAATTCAACTTACCTCAGGCAGAAGGGACTGCATTTTCCAGCGGAGCTCAGGGTGTGTTGTATATATCAGCTGCAATGCACAACTCAAAGCTGTGATAGATAAATGACAGGTGAAGAGCCAAAATATGAAGTATTTTTCCCAACGAAGATGTATCATGTCCTTTTCTTCCACCTATATATTATCTGCTCTGCAAACAACTCAAGAGCCTTGATTATATCAGTTCAGATCATTTCCTTTCTTGCAGCAAAGACACTTGTTCAGAGAGGCACATCACTCCTCATCTTCCTTTTGACTTGTCTCAAAGGAGTTTTCTGCTAATGTTGTAATACTTCTGGGCCTGTCCAATGGCAAAGGAGACAGATGGTGTAAGTGGGAATCTTCCTCAGCAACCCTCATCTAGAACACCAGCAGCTACCTGCTAAGTGACTTGCTGCTAGTCAATGTGAAGAACTGTCCATGCTCTAAAACCCACTCAGGAGGAGGTATAAAACAACCTGCAAATGGGCTGCTAGGGGTGGAAAAGCTAAAGCAAAAAGACCTTGGAGTGAAGAGGTGAGCCATTTTGGCTGTATCCTGCCAGCCTCTGACATCACTTTACTGATGAGGAATCCTTTTTCAGTACATTTGATCAATGTTAAGAGGGAGAACTAAAGGTTTCTAGATGCAAATACAGCAGATTTTCATGATAAGAGCACATTTATTACCTTCCGTTCTTTTCTTAAATACCTAGAGCAGATGCAGAATATTGTTGATTCATACTACCCACTTAAGCAATAACAACTGAGTCACAGGGCATTTCCTAGGGATTAATGAATAGCTGAGAAAGTTGATGGCCCAAAGCAAACTGGAGGGCCATTAACCCCAGCCAGCCATTAATTCCCTGGGAAATGCCCTATGCCTCAACTGTTATTTGCTGCTATGACCTCCATCCCCTTCTTTATATGGTTATACAGAGGAAAAGTAGATCTTTAGCAGCGGCAATGCTAGATGCTGCTCCTGCTGGAGGTGAATATTTCTCAGCCCTGGCCAGGCCAGGAGACACTAGCAGCATGTTGTGCTCAGTTGTGTTCATGTGCTGCAGCTGCCAATCAAGAAATATTTCTCTACATCTTTGCTGAAACGGTGCTTGTCTGTCCAAAATACACAGATAGCAATGGAGTAAATTCTTCTGTTTTGAAAGATAAGCTTATGAGCTACAAGGAGTGCAATGGTCAGTGCTCTAAGAGGTGGTCAAGGACTACAGAGCCCACCTCATCAGAAGTGCAACAAGCTTTGCAGAAGAGAGCCCTTAGAATTAGTTCTTGTTTCTCCTTTTTGGAGGTGCTGTGTATGTTCCTCACATTTGGAGTCTCAGAGAGAGGAAGGAGATGGGAGATGGGGACATCTTCCTACCCCAAAGCTGAATGCAGCAGCAATGGTAGTAGAAGAGATGCACAGCACCTTCCCTGCTGCATGATACGGAATACATGCCATGCTAGGTAATACTAGCTGGAAGACAACTGTTCCTATAGGGCATGTAATGCTATAGATCACATGGTAACCTGCTGCACATAGTGTGTATTCAGAGCAGAGCAGTTTCTGTCCCCCTTCCCCCTTTCGGCCATATCCTCCCCCTGGACATCACCCTGGAACAGCAAACTCCTTAGGTCCAAAATCTCCCAGAGCAGCTGTGGCCAGTTCCCTACCCCTGTAAGTGCTGGAGCTCAAAATACCCTCCTCCTTCTGGAGAACAAGGTTTCCAGGTCATTTTAATGCAGTTTGCTGTTTTTCAGAGCACAAATGTTGTGCCAATTCACAACATGCATAACTTGAGTTAAATTAGTGGGGCTATCCAGGACAGAAGGCACCACCTTTTCTACCCTCCCTGGTAGCTGACATCGAGGACAAAATCCCCAGTCGCTTAAAACCTAAATAATATTACATGAAAGAAAGACTTAAAAATACACTTATTTAAATTAAATGCGAAATTAAAACAATTCATACAAAGGCCTAAAATTATATCATTTATTAAAATAACAACCAGCAACATATTGCTACTGCTGAAGTTCTGGTCAGATGAGCTAGGTGGGTTCCCTGGGACAAATGTTTGCTGAGGTAGAAAACCAGATTTGGAAGCAGTAGCTTCTTTGCACGTACAGAATACAGTTAGTTCCATTCAATAAGTTCACTTCAAGTTGAAAAACCATAAAGAAGTTAAAAAAAAGAGGAACACTTGTTTTTCATTCTCCAATCTATGAATAAAAACGTATGCAACGTTCTTGGCTATGACTTACTTCAGTGACTGATAAGTTACTTAATTATTAATAGCAACAAACTGGTTAGTTACTTTTAAACTTAGAAAAGAACGTCTGGGTTTTTTTCATTTTATTTTCTTATGAGATACTACTTAAGGTAGTTTATTTAAGTAACAAAGAGGATTTTAGGCTGTTTTGGGAAATTTTGATTGAATTCTAGTTTTCATTCAAACATAGATTCATAAAAACAAGAAAAAAAATTGAAAATAAATGAACCACCCTTCATTTTCCAATTAAAAATATAGCAAAATTAAGAATCTGCTAAAGTGATTCTTAATTTATCATCATAATAAATGTGTATAGATAAATACTTCTGGTTAACAAGAAGACCTCACTGAGT
Source organism: Limosa lapponica baueri (assembly GCA_002844005.1). NCBI lineage: Eukaryota > Metazoa > Chordata > Aves > Charadriiformes > Scolopacidae > Limosa > Limosa lapponica. The sequence goes on along the minus strand of KZ506746.1, from coordinate 56,395 downwards.
ACTATCTCTTGTTATAAATCAAGCTGTTCTAATGGCTACCAACCATGAAAGGTAACTTTTCTTTTAAAAAAACACTAGCATAACTTACAACTGCAAAAAGAGATAGAATCTATTATTTAAACCAAGATTTCTTGCGTGGTGATATAACTCTTGATTTAAATCAGTTCACTGTGGGTGTTGGAGTTGGCTTACAGCCTTCAAATAATTGTAGGGAAGAAAGGAAACTCTGCAGAAATACATGCTATAAATGTAATATTTGCTGTTATCTGAGACTTCAGTGACGTCTTTACATTCATGCTGGGTTATCAGCATTAGAAGACTGGATAATCCCTCCAAATTGCACTAAAATAAGTGACTGAGGCTACAGAAAGCCGCAGCAATCGCTACTTGACTATTTTAACATTGGCCTAAAATGGTGAGTACAGCTTTTGGACACTGTTTAACAACCAACCTGTTGGTCAGTTACCTTCCAAATTCATCTTGCAGTATAGGATGGATCCTATAAAGCCAAAGTTTCATGGGCAACAGATGTAATCGCCAAATCATAGGACCAGCACCCATTAGAATTGCTGCGGGATAGCAAGAAGAAAAGAAGAGAAGCAGAACCATATGAGAAAAGTATGGCTGCAGGCACAGACAACTAGAGAAACCTGCAAAATGACAGTTCATAAAGCATATATATAAAGACTGAAAACTGGCACTGGTAAAGTGCTGTAATCTGTGCCTTACCATTTTCTTCAGCTCCTGGTGAGCTGACTCCAAAGAACAGTATTTTCTTCTCTCTTGGCTATGTCAGCAGTCTCCAAATCCATACAGACAGCAGCACGCCTACAGCTGGTGTATATGCTCGGAAACAGCTTCTCAGTTTATCCAGTTGCTTGAGAGTTTAGCCTGAATGTTTGGATGGTTGGTGCTACATCCTGCATCTGTATTGGTCTGTTTTTTAAAAGCACCATGTCTTACTGTGGTTCCCAAACAAATCTTTGCCAGTGGTGTGAAAAAGCCAAACATTGGCTTTTCTATCCAGTAAAGGCACTTTCAAATCCAATTAAAAAACGGCTGGTATCCATTTAACTTAAGTCAGAAATCACTGAGATTAAAAAATTTATAACTATGAATTGTTTAAAAAACAGTTTAAAGGTTCACCTGCACTTATTTTCAAGTGGTATAAAACCAGTTGTGATTTACCAGTTGCATGGGTTTAAAAGGGACACAACATCAATACTACCTGGTGCAGTGCTTAATCTCAGTCTTGTGATGGCAAATGGCTTCACCACTGCGCAATGCTTCCCCTTGCTTCCCATTTCCCCACAGTTAATGTAAGAGACCTGCAAAGCTCTACATTCTCCTTACTGGGGATACAGTTGTGCTGATATCCAGGTGTGGTTCGTTCTGGCAGAAACTTATGCCACTTATTATTTGCATATAACTACATCTAGAATGGTATTTTTTACAACGCTGGTGAAGTCGCCCTCACAACTGACATAGTTACTTGTGCACAACTTTTCAGCTCCGACAAGGGCAAAGAATGATCACATCCAGTCAAATACTATACAAGTACGGTGCTTGAAGTGCAGTTTGTCAGCAAGCAGTCAGTAACAGCTAGGGAATATGGTATCTGCCAGAGAGCACTCCTTCTCACAAAACTAAATCCGCTTTTCTCAAAATCAGATGGCAATCTGACTGTGGCTGTACCAAATGCCAGGCATATAGCAACATTCACATTACTCCATTCACCATGGAAGGAGAGATAAACTCTTTCAACCTTGCCTTTAGATTGAAGTTTTGACAACTGTGGTACAGAAGTGATAGGGGGTTTTTGTGTGCAAAGAACTGGAATATTTGTTGATACACAGCTTAATCAAGGAAAGCGCATTCTTTCTCTTTAAAGATTCTGCACTGCTTGCAGACATTTTATCAGTTGCACAAAACCATTCTCTGATGTAACGAAATATTATCCGTTTTACAAGTGGGCATGCTGTGATACAGGAGGAGACTCAGTCACACAGTTGCTGATGCTAGATGACCTATAAAACACTTCAGTTTTGACACATGGGTATTATTATAACCATTCGACAAGGCTGCCATTTTAGGAGTGCAGAGGTGCATTTGCAAAGGGTTTTGAAAACACAGCACTCATTTGACATCACAGATGAAGTCAATGGGATTTCTTTAAGGTCATTAAACCCCAGAGCACTCACAGGCTGCAGCCCATATTCATTGCTCCAGGGCTCTTCAGAAAGGCAGATGGACTGTGCATGAGAAACAGATCTTCTCACTTTTCAGGTTTGCAGGAGGACTCAGTGGAATGGCCAAACACGTCACTATTTGGTGGGATCCATTTGGCTGGAAGAGACTTCCTTTTCCCAAAGGCTTCTCTTCATCGCAATCTGCCTTGGCTGTGAAGGTCTGGAGGAGGCTCTCTATGGAGCTTATCTATGCTGCTTCTTGACTGCTACACAGTGAAGTAGGCTTTCCAAACCTTAGAGAAACATGCTGGGAAAAAGTCCTTTACCTGACAGAGCCCAGGTGACAGTGCTAACCCTTCTGGGCCAGCTCTACAGCTTATGCGTTATTAAATTTCAATCCTTCTTCGCTTGTGATAAAATAGAAGCCAGAGGGTGGATACACAATGAGCATTTTTGAGAGCCCTACTTGTGTGATAGTTTACTCTGTGGTGGCTTAAATACAGACCAGAATGAATGCTTAAATCAAAGCACAAACTTCTTTGGTCTCAGGGCAAGAAAAGAATTTTAAACATTGCTGGCCTCAAGGTACAAAAACAAATATTTGCTAAACTTCCAGACTTCAGAGAGTTGGCTTTTCTAAGGCTGTTCTTTGTTGCTCCTTCTCTGGGAGGCTTTTCCCTTTTTCTGCTTCCCACCCTTTGGGAAGAGCATAGGCAAGAACTAGGAGTGCAGCCTCTATCTCCAGTTCCCTCTGCTCCTGTGGGATGATCACCTCGGTTCCACACATCAGCCAACACTGAGAAGCAAAAGGAAAGCGAGATGAGAGAAATACCATCCTCTGCAGATGGTTTAGAGATGGCTTTCATTGTTATCATGTACTTAGTTCACTACACAGACGTCAAGGAAACACATCTCATCACATAAAACACAGGATCAGGAAGGTCGCTGGTACTATATGTACGCTTTTCTGTGCCTAGCACAGCACACCTTGTCACTTGGTGAGAGGGGATGTGTCTTGCAAGGTATCAATAATGTAAAAATGTGACTAAATAGAGACCACCACCAGCACCTCTCTCACCTCCTACGTCCAATCAAGACATGGAATGGGATTAGGCACAACACAGAAGTTGTCATTTATTTATTTGTCATCATCTTTTAGAGCCTTTCCAAAGTGTGAGCTTGATCATCCAGCCATGGGGGGAGAGAGCGAGTGGCTGCATGGTGCTTAGCTGGTGCCTGGGGTTAAACCACGACACCTTGTCGTAGTTTGATGACCATTTCCTCCAGCCTCAGTGCCAATGAGGGCAGCCCCCGCACCTTGCTGCTTGTTCCTACACTGTGCTACCCCCTTGATTGTGCTACAACACGGGGCCATACTATGAACCAGATTGAAGAACTGCTATGAGTTGAAAACAACCAATACAACCACAAAAAAAAAAAAGGCAATTTTTAATCTAGAATG
>KZ506746.1:19077-50634 GCA_002844005.1 Limosa lapponica baueri | reverse complement strand
AACTCCTCAGATACACGCACAGCAGCTGCTTCTCCCCGTTGTGCTCAGATGCAAAGGGAGAGTAAACATTAACCAAACTTGAGAGGCAAACATTCCCTTTAAAAAACCTCTGTCTGTGGGCCTGGATTTGGAAATCTCTGCACTTACTAGATCTGTAGGAATGACTCATTTTTATGGTAACTACTCAGTGATGTTCACTGGACAGTTTCTTGTCTAAAACACACATGCCTAGAAAAATGCTTTTTAATCAAAAAGCCTGCTTCAGCAGAGCCTGCAATAGGTAGGACTGCAATGAACTAAGTTAATGGCATGCAGGCCCAATAATAAATACTGGCTTATGAAGAAGACACCATACGTCTTATCTTTCAAGCTCTCTGAATTATGGATTTGTCTGTACTGTTCAGGGAACTTCTGGAAACCGATCTGTGCACGGAAAAGACAATGTGAGGAACCCACACTGTACAGGTTTTTCACTCAGAGTCTTTTGCACTGGGAGGATAATCCTTGCAAACTCTGAAGCTCAGAGCCCATAATCAATGGCTTGCCACTGTTATTACCACCTTTTTGTGATCTGCTCTGGGGAAACAGTGGTTCCTGCAGCACAGCTCCAGTGGTGCCCAAGTTCACCTGTATACAGGACCATGGAGTCAAATGCAGAGACCGAACCCCGTCCAGGTCTCAGGACTGATATTTTGAGATGTCTGTTCACAGCGGTGTTTAATTCTCACAGAAGCTACAAAAACTGAACTTGAGGAAACTACACCTCCACATTTGCCTGGATTTCCTCCTCTCTTCCTCCTTGTGGGTGTCACAAAAGGCTTAAAATAGCTTGTGACTTGCAGCACTTTTCCTGTACTATCTATTGCAAGTATTTGAAAAGGGTGGAGGGAGGGAGGCTAAGAGCTGGGGTAGTATTTATAAGCCTAGGGATGTCATTATAATGGTGCTAACCTAATTCAGGACCAGCTGTCTCTTGGACCGAGAGGTCAGGGTTTTAATTCCACAGCATCTCCTGATTTTGCTGTTTCAGAAATCCGCATCATGTTAAAAAATTTGGAAGCTCTGTCTCCTTTTGTCTCAAGGAATTTGGCTTTGTTCACCATTCTGGCAGTCATCTGTGTCCTTCAAAGAAAAACAACCCTCTTGTACCTGCCACTATTTTTAGTGTGTGTTTTTGAAGAAATAACTGTCTACATCGAACAGATCCCTGAAGACAATTTCCAGTGCAGACACATGGTGACATAGGAAAATGAACATAATGCTCTGAACGTTGTGCTTCTGATTCTTAGGCCAGTTTTGCAAATCTACCACAATTTCTGATTCACGTAAGTTTACCTTGTCCTTAGACACAGAATACTAATTTCATCATTCCTGCATCAACACACTGAAACACTAACTCTTAAGGAATGTAATATTGTCCGTTTGCTGATGTAAAAGGCTCCTAGTATGAAAAAAGCAGCTTTTCCTCTAACGCCCTACAGTGGGAAGCAGACTTTGCACAGCAGGGTGATGTATTATTATAACCAGCGAAATCCACAAAATTCCTTCATGAGATTGAAATAAATTCTGTTTTGTTTGTAACTGTGTTTGCTATTTTTGTTAAACTGTCCCCTCTCAGGTCCTATCCCAAGAAGAAATCCTGTCAAGAAGGATTATTTTTGGCCAATTCTGCTTCAAAGAGTCACAATCAATAATCTCTCTTATAGAAGGCAACCTTCGGGAACACAGTAAAGGATGTTAATGGTAGTTCCTATGGACATCTCACTTTCTCTAAAGGCAACAAATGAAATATTAAAAACTAAGTAGCATTTAAACGAGTCACTCACCATGAAGACTGTCTCAAAGCACAAAGAGTAATCAAAACCAGAGCAACACAAGGGACCCTGGCTTTATAAAAATAATCTTTCCTCCTATATCATCAATTTCATAAAAGGCCTTCAAAATCCACAAGAGTAAAACTGTTTCTCACTTAGAGAGAAAAAAAAAAAGAGTGTGTGAGCATTTCAGGCTTTTTAAAGGAAGTAATGTGGCAAATTGTAGCCTTGTATAATTCCATTTAAGTAAGCCAAGTTAAATACATATGGCCTACAAGGTTGTGGGGTGGGAATATGGTAGGCTCTAGAAATTCAGAAACATTACAGCCTTCTTACTATCACCTGTAAGTGGGATATCACTCCATATTTTTTCAGCACTAAGTGGCTTATCGATACAGACTCTCAAAGAGGAGCTTCAGATTTTATTACATACCCTGAAAACCTTCACTTTGAAACAATGCGCGCTGTTTATCAGGCAGCACAATAACTATATATACAAATATATATATATGCTTTTGTCAAGAAAGCATAAACTGAAACACCTCATAATACCTCTCCTGCCAATAGCTGCCTATAAAATTATTATGAACCCTGTGCAAATGTGTGTAGGTCTGTGATCTATCAGGTATTAGAAGTAATAGTTGGGGTCACTTGCCTCTGCAGCGGTAAGCAGTTGCAGGAGGAGGTGCTGGCGATGCTAGTTCTCAATAGTTAGGCCGTGTATGAGACACGCTACAGCAAACTGCTTTTTGCTCTCCTCATTCCCTTTCTCACCCCAGAGACAAAATATAGAGCTTCACCGAATCAGGAACAGGCCTGCCTCTTAGTTGCGGGAGCCAAGGCAAGATCTTTCCTGTTACAGTGGGTGCAACACTGGCAGCCACACAACGAAGATCAACCAGAGCCAAACCTTCTCTCTTACTAGGCAGTGAGGTACCACAGATCCACCTCTCTTCTACCTCAAAGAAATGGCAATGACTTTTCCTTCTCCCTCTTCCCCTTTGCTCCTGGCTGTCCTGCGCGAGTTTCTCTGCATATGACATCTGTCTAGTCCACGCTGTGTTGAGCTCACTAAAACTGCAGGCAGAAAAGCAAAGGACTACCCAAACAAGCAACAAGGAATGGCAGCCTCCAGTGAGAGTCCCCCCTGTGCAGCGCATCAAGTGCATCAAGTGCTGGACAGTCAGCATTGCACTGCATTTGTCACCCAGAACAGGACTTTAAATACTCCAGACAGCTTAACTCAGACTACAGCTAGCTACAATTCCACTATAATGAGTGTTTTATATATGTATATCCTGCAGTCCCATAGTTGTGGAAATCATTCCCATGCAATTGTGTTCTGGCATCTCCGTTTAGCTTCTAATTGTGCTTCTAGCCTTTTCATTGCGAGGACAACCTAAAACCCATAAGCTGAATGCAAACCGAGATAGCATCACTGCCAGAACCTGCAGGAAACCACAGTCTGCAAGGCCTGGCCTGTCCTGCTCCCCTCCCGGGGGGGCTGTAGGACTGTAGTCCTTGGTGGCTGCCCTCAAGTGCAGCCATGAGCACAGCGTGCTCTCCCAGACTCTGGCTCTCGCCGTGTGCGGCTGCTTCACAGGTGAACCACAGAAGATGTGGAGAGCTCTATAGACAGCCCAAAGGCAGCCTGTTCCTGTGTGTGCACTGGGGTTCCAGTGCCTGGAGATACGGTACTGCGGGGCACCCTGCCACCCCACCGGAGGCTATGCTTCCAGCTTCACCCTCAGCGCTAACAGGCAAATCTGACCACGTGAGTCTGCACAGGGTCCCTTTCAAGAGGCAGCAAAGATATACCCAGTGAGTCCAGAGGCCATGCAGTAGGCACCTTCCCCAGTTTGGCACAGAGCTTGCCACCCTGCCGGAGCTCACTGCTGGGAGGTGCTGGGGCTCAATCTTTCCCTGCCCTGCCAGGTCCTTCCCACAACTCCATCTCTATTTGCAGCATCTGCACTGCAAGACTGCGCGGCCTCAAGCACGAGAGCTGGAGTCCACTTTGTCACAAAGATCAAGAGCAGCCAAAAGCGCGGGATGACAAACTTTCTTGCCTTGAGGTTACTGCAGCAGTTCTCTGCCACCTGGAGGGCAGGGGAGATGATTTCCTAAAGATGGCTATGAGCTTTCCACTTTCCCAGCATATGTGAGGAACATGTGGAGAACACTGAGGAGCCCAAACCTGAAAGACGCATTGCTGGGAACAGGTACGTATTCTCCCTTTCCAAGGCATGGGGGTCTTCAGATGGGCACGGAGAATGAGTCCTCATCCTCTCTACTGTTCCTGAAGGAGCGAAAAGGAAGCTTCTGCCCACACCAGAAAACAAATTAATTTACTGGACTCCTGTGTCACCTGTTGGAATTAGGAAAGAATTATTTGCCTGGGGCACTTGATGGCAGAACTTACATCCCTTTTAACCCTAAGCATGAAAATGTTGTGGTAATCTTCAAAGCAAAACTTACCACCAGCAAATTCTTTGGTGTTAGCTCCTCACTGACAAACACTGGACCAAGAATTATTCACAGGAATCCTTCTGTTGGGACATTTTCAATAGAAACACATTGTATTTGACTATTTGACTTGAATGGAAGCAGATCTCATCCTTTCCATCCGACTAACTAAACACATCAAGAATATAACAATCATATCAAGAACATGGGCACAAGGTTGAGTTGTTTTAAATTATTTTAAATAAACTCATCACTAGTAAGGGCATGGAAACAGAATGTTCTGTTATCACAAACATCAGAACATCAGAAGGAAATGCAAAATTAACATACAGCAAATATTCTGGTATAGCTTTCCAGGTCCAACTTGAATGAGGTTGGAGACGATACCAAGTGGGCCGTGTCCATCAAGTATTTGCACGCCTGTTCAAACGGTAAAGAAAGCAAGCAATTTAACTATGTAATCTTTGCTGATACTAGACAAACTGATCAATCATGGTTAAAACTCATTCATAATCAGACATTTGAGTTGGTCTCAAGTCACTGCATGCTGCAGAGATGCGTATGGCTCTTAAAGCATGTGTTGACCTTACTGCATACCTAACATTATTCACATTCTTAACTTTAAGCATGGGAATAATTCCTTTAATATGAAGTATTTCTGTGAATATTTGCAGGACTGGATCCTAGCTCTGAGCTGGTCTTCACAAAGATATTCCGGAAAATTAATCCAAATTAACTAAAGGCTTAATTTAAAGCAGATTAGTTTAAATGCATTTAACCCTGTAAAGAGTTTTCAAAATTAAAGTAGTCTTAATTCAGCTTTGTATAAAGATTAATCCATTTTAAATTTATATTTTAAGTGAATTTGGACTAATTAAGATGAATGCCCTATGTAAATGAGCCTGAGGCCCCAATTCAGAACTGTGTCCAAACACAGGTATAAAACTATCCCTATTCAGAAAAGCATATCCTTGAAATCAGCTGTTTTCAATAAGATGCATACAGGTACTTAAATATTTTCCCAAATCACACTCTTAACTATTTTATATTCTTAAACCACTTGAGAATTATAGTTTGATAGCAAGGAAAAATCATAGCCCAAAGGGCTGAAAGGCAGATAAATATATTTCATTTACTGTCCTCCAGATGATACCAGTTTCTCCAGTGTATGCACAAGAAATCTTCAATCATTGTTTTCTGTAGGAAATCTCTGATTGGCACGTAATTAAAAACTGGTTCTTCAGGCTGGAATTATTTTTTTCATTAGAAGGGGAAAAGAAGATTAACCCTTCATTTTCTGGGAAGACTTCATAAAAGAGTGTTTTCTCAACCCAAACTCGTAAAGCACCCTATCCATTCCCAATGGAAAAGATGAATTTCAGCAACCGTATTTGTTTGAGGATTTTATATCTCAGATTTGTCAACTCTTCTTTCAAAGCTCCCTTCCATGGAAGTGTACTCAAAGTGGTTGGGTCTAGACTATTTTCTTGCTGTGTATGCAGAAAGAAACTGAGAAAAACCCAATCTTTATAACAAGGTCGGAATAAGCACCCCACTTCATATCTAAGTTTGAATATTTAAGGTTAGTTACATATGTGCTTAACTACTTCACTGAAGAGAAGTAAAACTGTACATTAGTATTATTGCTAGTGATATAGCATCAAAGGCATATTAAGTGGCAAGTTGTCTGCTGGCTACCTAAAGTGAACTAAGAAAAAACCATTGCCTCCAGAATAAAATTTGCCAACTAAATTAGGCATGGAGCCTGAAAGGCTATTTACAGAGGCATGGAGCCTAGGCAGACATCCCACGTCAGCTTACTCAGAGTGGGTTGGAGAAGTCAGCTCACACATGATACAGCTCAGCTCCTGATCCATCCAACTTACTGTCCAAATACAAATTCCTTCAGCTCCCCATGGTACTTGAATAGTCATATTCACACAGCACAACAGAGCATCCACAGGACAGCAGTCTCCAAGATGTTAAAGACCTGAGATGTTATGATGTATATGTGATATGCTGTATCCTAACTTAGAGAACCAGTACAGTTGCATTTTCATGGCACTGTGCCCAAGCAAATACTCTTCACCTCTCAGCAAGACAGTACAGCTTCTGGACACAAGCTGGCACAGATACAGCTGACTCATGCATCTTCACCTGATCTTCCTCTACTAGAATGGGTATGGGTGGAAGTAGATTATGTCTGCACTACCATGTACCCACAGTCCACCCAATGTAATGATGCAGTTATGAGTGATGCTCATCTGATGGCCATAACAAATCTGAGATTTGAGCTCTGTACATCAAATTACCAAGTGTCTGCATTTTGGTTAGTCTTCCCCAAAGCGAAGAGTCCAAAGAGATGATTTCTTCATCTTTTTCTAGCTCATGCAGTGAAAGAGAGAGAATTTTATCCTATGTAAGTTCTTCAGACATGCTTATTGCTATGTTAGCTGAGCACTGTCCTGAAAGAGGAAGAGGAGGTATTGCAAAGAGATCCAAGGGCAATTACTACCATCCTGCTCAATGACTACCTAATATTCCTGCTGCCATGAACAGCAGCTTGTTTGACCCTCCTTTCTTTTACTGCCTTTCCTTACATTATTTTTCTACTGTCTGATGAAGTCACTACTACCATCTTTCCCACTTTGGTTGAAAAGGTGAAGAGAAAAGATATTCACAAGAATGTAGACGCAGTTACCTTCAACAGGGCTTTGCGGAATAGCTGCGTTGTGAACACGGTGGTCAGTAGCACGATGTGGAGGGGGCATTGCTTGTAAATGGGGCTTCTTTTAAATTTCACTATGATAATTTCCAGAATTTCCACGGCTCACTTTTAGTTGAAGAGGTATTTCTGCCACACTGAACTCAAAGAGCTTTTCAGATGTGCTTGAGTGCTGTTAGCCCCCATCACATGCCAGCCATTCTCTCCTCATGTTCTGTAGCTGCTTCACATCAAGTACCCAGTGGTCTCTGCACTTGCTGCTATCTCCTCTTGAACCAAAAGCTTTTACTATTCTTCAGTTTACAGATGAGGTACAGATGAGGACCAGTGCCTAGCTGATGTGTGTACAGTAAAATAATCACTCCAGACACAGAAAAGCAACTTCTCCCATGCACACATTAAGCTGGCAGCATTTAACTGGTACCTAGATAATAAGGACATCTACTTCATTGCAAAACATGGTCAGGACTCGCAGCCATGAAACGGACTTGATAGCCTTTAAATTCTGTTTTACTGTGCTGGCTTACAGAGATGGCTTGGAGCCGATGTGTCAGCTCATTAACACTCAGTTAACACTTCTCTATATAGCACAGCACCGACTTTCAAATTTTCTTATTTTCAGGGGAGCAATACATGTGAAATTAAAGGGAGGGGTAATAGCTTAAGACACACAAAATATTATGAACAAATCAGTTTTAAAAACATTGAAATAAAAAAGCTACAACGTACTGAAAATATCACTTGTGAACAGAGTCCAGGAGAAGCATTACTTTTATCTCATCAAGTTTCCAATGCAGGCGATTTCTGAGTCCCAGCTTTGGGTACCAGAGACAGACAGAGGAGCAGTTCTTTATCTGAGGCAGCACGCATCGAAATCACCTTCTGTTTTCAACCTTATAGCATCTGTTTTATTTAAAAAAGCTTATAACCCACTTTTAACCATTAGGCTACAAAACCGGGGAGAGCGCAACTCGCTTTCTTTGATGTTGTAGCCTTCACCGCTGAAAGCCAGAATGTTCGCTTCTTGCAAATAAAGAAGTAAATGGGGAAGTGAAAATGTCAGGCTGTGTTTGATTGCCAGAAGACTGTTTCCCATAATAAAAGCCAGTAATCCCCACATGAAATGGGGATCTTGTCTACTAGTTGTCTCAGACCTCAGACAGCACAGTGAGAGCATGCAGGAGATTAACCGGCAGATTATCTTCCAGCCCTCCCCACTGCAACATCTGTCTTGTTCACATCTGTTAACCAGTGCCTTTGCGCAGAATGTGCTGAAGTCCCGCTTAGGTTGCTCTCCCTGGGCTTGAATCTCAGCCTAGCAGCCACCCAGAGTCTAACAAAGGATCAGCAAGCACCAACCTGCAAAGCAACTAATGCTAGCCAAGGAGGAGGAGGGTATGCTGAGGGTGGCCAGTAGATACACTGACAGCCTAAACAACCCCCCAGGGAAATTCCCTCTCCCCACCTCAATGACTTTGACCAGACAACATCTCCTGGAGTGCGCAGCAGAAACAAAAGCTGCTTCTCTCTGTATAGGACCTTAGCAGGCGGCATTTTCACTCTTCCACCCTAGGTCAAGCCTGGCAGGAGAGAACTGAACTTTTCTGACAGAAGGAGGTACCTCTCACACTCCCCACCACCTACGGGAGGTCATGAGTCTTTCAAAGGTCCCTTTCCTGTTAATCCAGGCACTCTGTGGACACCCGGGGGGACCTGAGTGTGCTGCACAACACCATGCCCCGAAGAGCTACCAAACTGGTTTTAAGAAATCTAGCATGGTAGCAGGGGCAGTATAGCTGCATTACTGCAAAGCTCCACCTGGCCCAATGACCCCCACTGGAAACCACTTTGGGTGTCTCCATGTGGCCTCGTTCTGTGCCAAGTAAACAAATACGTACAGCACATTTGCAAAGACGGCCTTTACAACGACGCCAGAAACGTTACATGCACTGATTGAGCCATTAAGCAGATTTCAGCTGGATGGCTGTGCATGAACCCTGGCGTTTTGCACATGGAAGATGGCAGGCAACAACTGAAGAAGCAGTTCCTGGCCTCTGTTGGGGGGCCCATCTCACAACGAAGAATCAGTCCTACCTGTTGAAGCTAAAAGGCACTGGGCTTTCTTTTGGAAATGATTGCCAATGGAGATGGAAAGCAGCAGAAGAAGCAATGAGAGATAATACGTTCAGACAGCAATCTCTGCAATGCCCAAGAGGAGCACCTCCATGTAATGCAACAAATTCCTCTTGGGTTAGGGGATAGATGGGACAAAGGCAAGCCTGATGTAACCTAGGGTTTTGCTCATATTTGCAAATGAAGCAACTGTAGTGTAAAGAGGACTTCTAATGACCTCAGCTCTTCCCTTTTCCTTTCTCCCCAGATGGCCCCAAAAACATTCAGCAGCAGTCATCTTTCTAGTTGATCAGTGAATGCTGTGTCTCCTGAACATTTTCTTTCCAGGTATTTGATAAACTGTAATTCATCATAATACCATCTTTGATTTTATTTTTTCAGATCTACCACTAATTCAGTGGGGTATATTCCATCCTTGCAAAGTGGTAAAATCCTTCATATTTTTAATCAATAAATATTAAATGACACCTTATTTTCAAATATTACATCACTAACATATTCAAACACTGATTCCAAGTATTGATCCTGATGTAAATTAAAAATTTGACATCTCCATGTTCTACATTCTCCTCTAATTCGCACCTACCTTATGTTCTGGACATTGGAGGTGCAGAGTTTCCAGGAGGAAGAAAAAACATTTTACTTCTCCCAACCACAGAAAAAGCAAAATAATTTCACAGAACTTTTCACATTAAAAATTCAGCTTTGCATCTCCTTTCACACTCCAGAACACCCTAGATCAGAAATACAAATATTTAGGGGCTCCTAAATTGGCCAAATATGACTCTTTGTTACAGCAAAATAAAAAAAATTGCACCCTGCCACAGGAAGGATCTCCCCTATTTAATACTGTGTCCTTGCTATGAGTGCATAGATGCACTGAATTTCTTATATAAACTGAACATAAGCTGTTTGACTTGGAAAAGTTTTATAGCCAGCCTCATTTTGAAAGTGGCTCAAGTATCTTGTATGAAACCTCATCACCCCTGTCTCCCTCCCACAAAAAAAAATTGTAATCAACTTGGGGTATGTAGAATGGAAAACTGCAACCCCAACAGTTAAAGTTTTGTAAAAAGTGTGAAAAAAGAGTTTCAGCGGGAAGCGTCAGGTGAGCTTAGGTGACAAAGTTACTACCTGCTTCATCTGTAATGTCTTCATTATTGGGGCCTTGGATATTATGATGATAGCTGCTACTAAAACACCTCAGACTAATATCCCTGCATTAATCTCTTTTGGTGATATTGGAAAAATGCCTGTAAGCTAATAAGTGCTCAGTACATGGGAGGATCAGATTTGATATGTGAACTATTTTTTCTGGGGCTTTGGCACTTAGCTAGATACATAAGAAGCAGAAAATAGGATAAAACCAGCAAAGTAATATGAAAGCACGTGATGGTGGTTTATTAAAAGACTTACAGCTGAAGAACATGAATGCCCCCTTTTTGTCTCTACACGTGATGTACCAGCCCCTCTCCTGTAGCTCTTTCAAGGCAGAGAATCCAGAAGTAACAGCTGAATTCTCAAATCAAAAAGCCAATGAGCTGGAATATTCCCCTTGAAAGAGATGATGACTCTTCAAGAAGCGGCTGGCTCCCGGAGTATGGTGGGGGAGCCAGCCATCTTTTGGAACAGATTTGGCATAAATGAAGAATAATCCAAGGCAGTACCCGTGCCAGGCCTCTTGTCATCAGCCGATGGCGCTGCTGGGATGTTTAGTCTCAGGACCCCTGACTCCAGGAATACAAGCTCCCCCTCAGCCAGCAGTTTCACTGGTCTCATTCAGAATAAGGAATCAGCAGTAGCACAACCACCAGTTTCAAGAAGGTACTTGGTGGCACATAATCAAAGGGATCCTGAGCCTCAGGGAAGAGACTACAAGGCAGCATTGCCAACTGATGCTGCTAGAAACAAAGCTCTTGTGATAGCATCTCCTCTGCCCGGAATGAGCATGAATACCAGCCAAGCTTACATTCCAGCAGACTGCTGTGGGGGTATTTGAGTAAAAAAGCCATCAGATATACCCTGAATGGAAGATCGCCTTGCTCTTGCCAATCTGCCCAATGTAGGTGAGCTGCTATATTTACAGACACATTGGTTTACAGAAAAAGCAGCACCACATTTACCCAGTATAAAAAAAAACTCGTAACAAACACATCTTGCACACAAACTGTTGGGGTTCTTTACCGTGCAGTACTGTGGCTGAAGACCTCGTAGAACAAAAGAAAACAGAGCACTTCAAGGATAGTATGTTTGTTTCACTATACAGTATATATAACACAAACTTTGCATCCAAATTTAGCAATAAGTCTTTATTGCTTTCCATTGTGCAAATTGCCAAGTTGTACATCAACAATTGCTTTAGTTTCAGAGAAAGTTGCACATAAGAGGTGGAATTATTTGCAAAATAAGATGAAATGTTGATGATCGTGTCTTCACCATATGATAAAAGGATATTTCACTGAACTTCAGGATGCAGAGTAACAGCATGGTCCCTCCTATGATCTCACTCAGGGAAAGGTCAGCGAGCTAGAGAAATTATATTTACTTTTGGAGGATTCAGCTACATAAGCTACCAGCTGGGAAAAAAGTGTCGAGTGACTCAGAGGGAGATGCTTCTACAGCCCCAACATGAATTGAAGTTATGAAGGGTTAACAATGAGAAATGGTGGAAGATGGTTCAATCAACTGATGTGTGCCCACTGTTCCAAAAAGAAAGCCCAAATGTTCCTAAAGTAGGGAGGATTCTCCAAAGCATTTAAAGCCACTCTCTATTTCACAGATGAAAAGGTGCATACACATCCATGTTACCATGGAGAAAACCACATCTTTGCTCTCCCCTACTTGCAGATTGCAGGCTTTGAACTTTAGATTAATACAGGTCATTTTTTACCTTCACCTACCCTTCACCACAACACAGATGATCCTGAAACTGAAAAGTAAAACCATTGGGTTTTACCCAATGGACCCATAGGGTTAGATTCCCAAACCCCAAACATTACACTAAAACTCTAAAACCTTTGGCATATTTAAACTTAGCACTGCATTTTGCGTGGTACCTATTTTTCTAATGCATTGGATCAAATTCTGAAGCTTGACCACTCGGGCCAGATTCTGATGCCTTTCACGATGAGTAGCAATTTTTTCCCTTGAAGGCCCCGAACTAATAGAATTTGTATGGAGAGAGAAAGGACTGTGACACTTCCTAGCATTCAAAGTCTGGATAGAAATTAATATTTTATAGGTTGGGTCTAGCCCACAATCCAACTAATTTGGCAACACTTTTTCTTCTAATTGAGATATATAGTTCAGCATGAATGAAATACTTTCACAGTTAAAGACGACACTAAAAAGCCTTTTTCCAACAGTTAATTGAAATTAATTTTAAAGTAGTAAAAGTCTGATTATAGAATGATGTCATTTGCATGGACTAACTTCATTCTAACATTAGGCTAAGTCAAACGAACAAAGCTAATGAAGGTAAGAAGAGTAGTAGGGTTTTTAGCTGAAATTAATACTTTCAGAACTGTATGTTAAAACAGGTAATATTCTCCTAATCTTTACTTTGATATGTGCTTTATTTCCATGTACGCATTAGTGTCAGGACATTGGTTAATTAGTAAAATGAAAAGGAAGATCTCTTAGGCAATATTAATATTTAAAAATTCAAACATCATTGTTCCTTATGCTGTTCTCTTTAATCTTAAGCTTTGCTCTTGGAAACTGAACCTAACTTCTCCAACGCGTATATTGCTCAGAGCCCCCTGATGCTAATCTGACTGCTGTTCTATATGGGTTTCAAAAAAGTGAGAACACTTCAAGTATAAAAGCAGTACAGAAAAGAGACGATGCAAAAACAGTACTTTCTCCTTCCTCATGCACCAAAACAGCAGGGCAAGGCAGCTTCATGGCTGACGCGCACACTGTGATTCATTCCCCAGCTGCTCCCAAGGGACCTCTTGGAGAGCACCATGAATTCATCCCTGCCCCATTGCCCATGGAAGCCAGGGCTCACGCAGGGCTCGGGGAGGGAGATGAGTTTCCATATCTCCCCTCCACACGTAGTCAAGCCATCGCCAGAGTGCCTATTCAGAGCCAGAATTTAGGACTTGCCCTTGGATTCCATGGTTTAGACGTAGCCTGTATCTATCCACTTTATAGAGAAAAGCAGCTGCTCACCACCCCACCCCCAACCCACTTGAGAAAACTCTGATCTGAGAAAATGAGCTAACTTCTATCCTGAATCTTTCTTTATCAATAACATTTTCTGTTAATAACATTGGAGCAGAAAAGATCTCATGGGTCATTGAATTTGAGGGCCTTTATCATAGAAACTACATCACAAAATCTCTTTCATAAAATTACCAAGCATAGTCTAATAATAAGCTAAATGTTCCACCACCACTCTTCCTGGGACACTTTTCCAGAACCTCACTATTTGGATGACTAGAAACCTGCTTTTATTTTCTAGCTTTAATTTATATACTCCTGGGGATTTTTACTATGAGTAATGATAAGCAAGCCAAAAAGAGCTTAGTTTAATTCTCAAAACCAGCATGAGCAAAGAAGAAAAGTCATTAGGAGAAAGTACCTCTTGGGAAGTAAGCAAGTTAAAATTTGAAGGTATAAGAGAAAATAAGTATCCGCTGTTCTCATATTCACCACTGACAGGCCTTAATTGAATTTTCTGGGCCTACATAAACCTTTATCTGGTTTGGTTTTATTACCAGGAACATGGTCCTATTATTTAGAACCAGGGGAAGCTCTACCTCCAACCCTCCTCTCAGCACCTAGCCAAGAACATGCACTTCAGATTTATGGATACCAAAGAATTGAATGATGTTTCTGAGGACCATTATAGAAAATTGTAGATATGATCCAGCCTAGAAAATGTTCTGATTAAAAATGTTTGTTATTTATTTACAATAGAAAGGAGCATATGCTTTCACAGAAGAAAATCTCCATTTTCTAGTCAATTCTAGTTGCGAGCAGGAAAGGACATAAAATCTTGAATTTAAGTTTAATTTCTGAGTTTACAAGTGACTCAGCCTGTGCTCTCACACCAGTCCCTTATCCTCTTTCTGTCTCCATTTCCTCATCTTTAAAATATGGGTAATAATACTTCTGTATCCCTTGAGTGTTTCTTAAGCTTAATTAATTCAATGCTTTACAAAGTGCTTTCTGATCCAGAGATGGGAGTGCTACACATATCCAAAGGGTTCTATTTTAGACCATTTGTAAATAAATAAAACTGTACTTTCTAGATCTTATTTTTAATACCGAATTGGAATGACCTGGCCTCAAGTGATCTTCTGTCATGGAAAAGGCATTGGAAGCCAGGTCTGCAGCCAGCACTTTCTCCCAGGTCAGTAGTCCTCCCTTGCCTGGGGAACGCGAGAACGTGGCTGCAGGCCAGGCTCTCGTGCACAGAGGGAGGGAATTGGAGCACCAGGCCTCTGGCCAGCACTTGCCAACCAAAAGCTGCGCTTTTCTCATAGAAAGCTGATGGGAAAATGCATGTGCGCGCCAAGGGGTCTCGCTGGGCTGAGCGTTCTGCAGCTGTCCTGCTAGGAAAGGGACGTGACACAGGGGCAGCGAGTTGTACAAGAGCCCAGGGGCCCCTTGTACCTTGAAGGAAGGGGAAGCGGAGGTCAAAAGCTCTGGCCGGTCTCCTACTTCATTAGGACTACGGCTCCACAAATCAGATTGCTCAAGGTAGAACGCAATTTTTGGAGCTGATGCTCCACTGCAAGGCCGAAGATGGGAAGCCCAAGACGAGACCGAGGTTTTTCAACTAGGGTTAAAGTGTTTATATGTATTCAGCTGCAAATGTGTAGGGGGTAGGGAAGGAACAAGAATTATTGGCCTATTACTTCTTAGTCAGGAAGGGTCTATTACTCTCTAAACTGAAAGTAACCAGGGCAACAAGGATGCTTTTCCTGCAATACATCTGTTAAAGCTGGGTTTGCTCCTACACATTATGGTGAAAATTAATCAGAAGGTGGCTTCTGGCTAGCTGTGATGTTTCTTTAAAATGAAAGACTGGTTTGTCATGGAAAAAGCGTGGTCAAGCAGTTAAGCAGCAAGTTCAGACTCAGGAAGCCCAGGGTCCGTTCCTTATCCTGCCAGAGGCACGAGAGTGGTTCTTGTATTTTCTGCAGAACTCCTCATTGGGAATGCAAAGTGCCTCGCACTATTTTAAGTCACCCCATCTCTGTGTCCCAGTCCCCCATGTGTAAAATGGGAAACAATAGCAAAGAAGTCTCACAGGGACTGTGAGATGCTCAGATGCTAAAGAAAGAGAGCCCATATGTGTTCCTAAAATAAGTAACAGCATGGATAGGGCTATTTTGGGACAATAGAGCTGTGCTAGCTTTGCATGCAACTGCCTCCACCACAGCAGAAACGAAATCTATAGGGGTTTAAAAAAAACATGTATACACATATACACACTCTTCTATGTTATGTTTCTGAAGTAAATGATTTTGGGTTTTAGCCTGCCCAGGTGATAGCATTCAGAAATTTTGGGACCTACTGAACTCCACTTTTAAGAGGCATAGATAATGCTGTGAGCTAGTGTCAGGTAGCATAAGAGTTAAGGCATTACTGGTCAGTAGTTTTAAGGGTGATGTGCAGGGAAGGGGACAGGGGTTTGGTGACTTCCTGGGGTACCTGGTGTACCCTGGCTGCCCACACAGGCAGGGAGAGTGAGGTGAACATCAGTGCAATGTGCAGGACCAGAGTGGTGCGGTGAAGAAGCAGTGATGGTGTTAACGCTCTCTCATTTCAGTAAGTTTCTGGCTGAGGCTCTAAATATCACCATTAATCACCTAATGTGCCTAGTGGTGGCTTACGCCCTTCTGCCAGTGTAACATTTATACCTACCTCTGAACGATAAAAGATAAAAGCTTTGAAATATATAGCTATAAAACAAAGAGCATGTGGGGCACATATATAGCTTATGGCTGTTAGCCATAATTAAGGTCTTCACAAATTTGCTTTTCTGTGTCAGGTAGAGCCATGCCCCAGACTGTACCATAATCCAAGTAGCAGTGAGAAAAAAGGACATCAGACAGGATCGCTTGAACTTGTAATCAGACTTTCAGCAACTGGAGATGAGAGCAGGTCACAAGGGTTGTGGAATGTACGTTTGGCACCCAGGTACCCCATCACCCAGAAAAGGTTTAGGTATTTACTTAGATATGGACCTAGCAATTTGGCTTGCGTTCAATATAGAGATTCAAGTCTGATTTCATCAAATATACCAGAGTTTCACCTTATAAGCTGGTCCTTTATATGTGCATATTAACACATATACCCATATGATACATTTCTTATTGTTGTCTAAATTAGAAATGTCTCGGTGATGTTCACTGCCTTTTAAATCCATGAACAGATGCAAAAACCAGAGAATTGTGAAAAATTAATGTTGAAAATTAGCCATGTTTTCCCAAATCTCAAAAATACTCACATTTGTGTTAAACTGTTTTACATATTCTAATTTATTTGCTCTTATTTATGGGTACTTCCCAGGCTTCTTTGCCAGCAAATAAAACGTATAGGTGTGTGTACATGCAAGATAAATTATTAGACTGAATTGCTACAATCGCTGTAATTTTCACCCAAGGCTCAGCTCCGAAATGTGCTGAGCACCATAGCCCGACGCACCTGAAGTCAAGAGAATGAATGTGCTCACAGAGATCAGTGTAATACACATTAAAGATAGAGAGAATTGGAATGACTCGCTATATTGGGCACAATCGCAAAGTTTTGGTAGGAGAAGGGGCTGCAGGGGTGACCTGTGTAGGAGGAGATGAGGGGCTGCCCTGTGCCAGTCACAGCCGTTCCCAGCTGGCTCCACAATGGACAATTCTGACCCACTTGTGCACCAAGACTGAATGAGTGAGAGGAGAATTTTTTGTTTTGCCTCTGCAAAAACATATTTAAGAAAGGCGGCAAGCACTAAAGAAGAAGAGACACCAGAGAAGGAGGGATGCCAGAACAGGCACACAACAAGAAGACGTGCCCAAGTAGAGGCAAGAGAGACACCAGATCAGGGGAGATGCTGGAGAAAAAGGAGGGACAAGAGGAGCCCGATCCAGGGCAAAGCAGGGGCAGAGCAAGAGGAGAGGCTTGAGCAGGGTGAGGAGTCTCCAGAGCAGGTACGCCTTTGAGGGGACTGTGGCCTGTGGAGGAACGTCATCAGAGTATTTGAGTAAGGAACAAGGAGCAGTGAAAGAAGAGGAAAAACCACACACTGACCATCTTCTGCTATGATGCCCATTGCCTCATCAAAGGGACGAAGCATGATGTGCAGTGAGGGGACTGGGGATGGGGAAGGGGAGGAGGGGTCTCACAGAAGGAAGTGGTATTTTCCCTAAGTGTTTATCTTCTTTGTTTCTCAATACTGGAATAAAGAATGAAAAGTTTACGTTGATCGCAATAAACTAAAATCTGTGAAATTCCCCAACTCTGACTGCTCTTTTTTCTGCGATACTTGGCTAACAGAAGAATCAACCAAAACCTTTATGCCAAACCTGAACTAACTACCTACAGTTTAGCAAAATCGAGAACCTTTCCCCTCTGCTGTCTTTATTCATGTTTTCACCATATTTACTCCAGACCCAAGCAGGCCTGCATTTTATGAAATTGGACAATGCCCAATAACTATAGGAATTAAAAGATAATAATGTGCTAAAACACTGACTGCCAGAGCTAGACAGACACAAGGGACAAGAAGAAATGTTTTTTCCTGACTATCCAGCTGCTTTGAATTCAGCTGAAACACAGTCTCTCTCTGAGAAACCCAGCGAAAATGGCTCGCACTGCGCGAAGCCGACCCGCCTGCTCACTCGGGAGGGACTCAGCCAACCCAGGACATGGAAGAAGTGACATGAGCTTTCTTAGGAGGGGGCCAGATTAATCCCCGTGCCAAGATACGCTGAGCCCAGGAGAAGGGATGGGATGCTAGGGAGCCCGTGCTGATTCTCAGACGATGCTGGCCCTCGCCCAGGCTCTCTCATCAGGGGGCCCTTAAACTTGCGAGAACTGGACAGGATTCCCTGCAGGGCTGCGGCCAGAGAAGCACCAAGAGAGTGGAGTTTCTCCCCTCTCCAGCTCCATTTCCCTTGGCGTGTTGAGAATTCCCCATTGCCAGACTGACCAGCCCAAAAGCGAGGAGGAGTTTAAGAATGAGCCCTGATTGTTGTTGAGCACTCACAACAGCTAGAGAGACCTTGGAGTTTCCCACTTTTATCATCCTAAACGCAGGACTACTGCAAATGCAAAAGTTAAGGTAAACTCATATTTTAACCACAGCCACTACAATTCTTCCCCACATACCCCATTTCTACCAAACAGGTTCAAACTTAAGTATTTTGTGCACAGAAGGTGGAAAGGGTCAGGAACTTTGCAGAAAGCTCCTATGGATGATTTATGGGCAAACCATTGCTAATTCATAAAGGATGTCCAATTTTTAAGTATGATTGACTTTTCAGTCACTCCACAGAGCTCCAGACAGAACAAAGGCTGGGATTAGCACTTTAGGGAATGTATAATCAACAATCAGTGAGGCTGAGGTATGCAGACACTATTTATCTCAATGAAACTCTTTTTACATTATGATGACCTGAATTTAATTACATCAGCTTCATCCATCAGCTGACATGCAGTTTCTCCAGTTACATTGTCTCTCAGAGCATTGAACTTGCAGCATAACCAAGAAGACATCAGCCTTTAAATCATCTTCTCTAAAGCATGGAAACACACGAGTTCTTTTAGGTAACAAAATACATTTTTTTTTCTGTAGTAGGGCCTCTTTCTTAGGCATGCTGAGTCTAGTATACCCGTGTCCTGTAAAACTTTACTGGCTTATTTGTTTTGTGCAAAGTAGCACAACACAGCTGCTCTTTATGGACTGAAACTTTCACCTGGCACTGAAACGATCCTTGGCTTCATTTTATAAAGCTGTGGAAAACCTCAACCTGTGATTATTTTGTTAGCTTTAAAAATGACTTTTGTTTTCACATGCCTTTAGTACTCTCTAATTGTGCTAGGGAGTTAGCTGCATAATTTCCCTGTGTTGATTTGGAAACTATTCTTTCTGCCATAAGATCCATGTGTGTGTTTGTAGCATGGAAAGTTCCAGTTTGTGATTCAAAAGCTGCCATTCAATTAGATATGGACATTTCAACTTCAGTCTGGCAAAAACACTACAGTGATTTCCCAACATCACAGATGCTTTATCTGCACACAAACCCTCCAGATGCTCATGCTGTCACATACATACCATTGAAGGCTGTCCAACAATGCTCCAAGATCCTAAAAGCATTTACAAAATCAAGCTCAACTGCACTCACCAATGGAGAAATCACACTGAAGTGTGATGAGAGTGAGGACATTGCAATGAAAGCAATGACCACAATGGGCAGGCACCAGCAGGAGTTCAGCACCTCTGGACAATTAGCTCAGGGTGGAAAGGGACCCCCAAAAGTCCCAGTTGTTTTGTTTTTAATTCCGACAGCCAATACTTCATTTGATTTTAAAGACAGACAGGAACAGGTTCAAAGCGTTTAGAGCCCGAGTCAAAGCCCCCCTGTAATCAGAAAGAAAATGCCATTGCTATAGGGGTTGGGGTTGGTGGTGTAGGTCTGTGATGTGTCTTTGAGAAAACATCAATTGAAATATTATAAAACACAACAAATTGCCCAATTGCAAAAACAGTGAAAAACTGCTTTCTAAAGCTTTATCTTTCATATGAGTTTTAATTTTGCTTGTTGTTCTTTCTATTTGTTTGAAATTTTGCTGCTTGTGTCCATGACCTAGACCCTAGAGAATGGAGCATCATTACGCTCAGCTGCAAGGAAGATCCATTGCAGACAAGCCCTCAGCCTTGCCCAAATCCAACTCTATGATTCTTAGGTCCCTCAGAGAAAGACCACAGCCTCGCCCTCATAAGTAAAGAGGAAAAAAACACTTGCCATCATGATGACAGTTCAGAGCAAGGTACAAGGAAGAAAAAAAATAATTGTTGCCTGAACCCATCCATGGGGAACATGCAGTTTCTGCTGGGGCTTCTCTGCAAGGAAGGTCACCACCACTACAGGGATATCCCCTGCAGCCAAAGAAATAACCTCCAATTCTCCCCAGTGAGACTGCACTTCTGTTAAAGGGATCTCCCAGTGGAGGAATGGAGCAGCTCGTTGCCCCAGCTCAATACCAGCTAGAGGGAGAGAAGAATTGTCACTCATTATTTTCTAAATTCTATCAGGGAAAAGGGCTGTGGAGCATTCTCCAAACCATCAGTAAAGGAGGGTGGGGTTTGCTGTGAAAAGGAAGTGATGAGCAATCAAAATCAGTCAAATCATATAAGAACAGTGTTTGGAGGAGTTTGGGGAATTATGAGGAGCTTGTCTCAAAATTCCTTTCAATGCAATGTGTTGAAAGGGAAATAATATCTGATGGAAACACCAGTTCAGCAAAACATTAAGAGGGTACTTAATGTAAAGTTAAATATAAAATAAAAATTAGTTGAAGGCAAGTATAATCCACAAACTTCCCATGAGTCCTTTCAGTTATTTCTTTTGCATGTACTTATTGTTTACTTGACCCAAGAAACCACCATAACCAATCTATGTCCATTTTTCTCTTCTAGGAATGGGCCAAAATCCTTTTTTAACCTTCCCCAGAAAATTACTTTAGTAAAAAAAGAAATGTTCCCCACACTCCTGCTTATGGAGAAGATCTTGTGGGGTTATACCATGGACTTCAACAGATGCTCATAATTACACAAGTGTTTTCCTGAATCAGAGTTTGGAAGAGAAAATGGTATATAGCAGTAGAATGCTAATTATAACCTACTGAAGTCACTGGAGAAGGCCTGGCACTCCCGTGGCTGAGTTGGTTGGGCATGCACATATGTCAAGAGTTTGTTTTAAAAGCACAAGATTACAGAATGTCAAAAGGACAAAATTAGTATACTCTAGACATAGTCTTGTCTCAGAATGCTGTGCACAGGTTCTGCACTAATGAGTTTGATAAAATCTTTCAGGTTCATCCGTGCCATCCTGTACTCCTTAGAGTACAGGAAAAAATATTTTCCAAAGCAAGAGTAATAACTTTTGGATCTGAAAAATATTTAGCTCCCAGGACAGTAGCTATGCATGCAGATATGAAGTAGAACTGAGAAGCGTGTTAATCTGACCAACTTCATGTCAGCCCAAGCTTTTCCTTGCTGAGGGTCAGAGATCCATCTAGCTGCCTTACCACTCACCTAATGTAAAGATGAAAAGAATCCCACAACATGAAATTAAGTCACAGGTCACAGCCAGCCAACAGCCAATATTTCCCATCCTTGCCCTAAATGAAGCTTTGTGGAGCATGAACCTTATCTTCTTGTCTGTAGCTGTAAAGCCTAATGCACATATATATCACACTGTAAAAATTGCAATTTCCATAGTGCAACACAAAAGGTTCTGAAATGACCCACATTTTTATAAGTACTCTTCTGTTCATAGCCTTGTTTACGGAATGTAATGTCTAAAGACTTTCTGCAGACTTAGAAAAAAAAAGAAAGAGCATGACTTAAAGATTTAACTAGCATACCGTTTTCAGAACGAGGCAAGAGTCCTTCCAATCTTCCTGATGTAATTCCTTTATTTGCCCGATCTACAAAATAAGAAAATTAATGCTCACTCTTCCTTTATACTCACTAGGCTGCTATGAAGCCCATACATACAGTACACTGAATATGCAAAGTAGCATTTAACTGTGATATTTGATCTTGCATTCAGTAATCAGAAAAACATGTTCTTTAAATTCCATCTAGTTTTATTGGAAAATTATTTGCTTCAGAAAATTTGTTTCTGGCACTTTCAAAAACTGTATTGTGTGATGACTTTGTTTTATTCTTATCATTTATTGGCTTGTTAAGCCATTTCATTTAGTGTTAATGGTGCAAACCATCTTGTTTAATGCTTTGATGCTGCCCAACATATTATCGCTTTGGTCTGCAGAATAGGGCACTTTTAATACCTCTCTTTTAAAAAACATTATCATTATTTAATTTTTATTACATAAGTTTTGCAAAAATGCCGTCTCAGAACAAGTAATTTATAGATTAACTAATACCACAACAGCTTTTAAAAATCACTGCAGTGTTCCAGAGCGTTGGCCTAAGACCTCACAGCAAGAATTTTATGAGCTCTTGTGTTTGGGACAAGTACCGTGATTTATCCACACTACAATGTCCCTTTTTAACAGCCAAATGCAGTACAGTGCAATGCAGTGTCACTGCAGCATCACTTCGCTGGAACGCTGTGTTTATTGACACAAGAATGTTCTAGGCAGAAGTTTTCCGATGAAAGAGACAGCGTAGCTTTGGGGACAACCTTTACCTGAACAAAGTTCCTTGTTCTGTGTCAAGAGAACGTGACTTTTCTGATTCTTAAGAGACTGTTGACAGTAAAAACACAGGCTGGAGCAAGCAGCAGAGGCAAGCTGAGCTGCTTCAGGGAAACACTGCAAAGCTCTTTTATGACTACTACCAATCTGCTGGTGGGGCATCAGCAGGGCTACAATGAAAATTCAGCAAGAGAGTCACCAAAGAATACAGTCCTCTGTTTGTTAGTAGAGGTAAGACCAAGCCCTTGCAACCCTATATGGGAGAAAGAAACAGGAACAGGTTGAAAACCCAGAATTCTTGCATGGTGGCATAGAAACACAGCAGAGGCTCTTTACTCTCTGTACTCAGCCTGCAGCCACCCCTCACAACATCACCACTATCTACATGTTAACTTCAGCTAGAAATTTCTTGTTACTTGAGTAGTTCTTCAACTTCAGCAGGTAATTATAAAGCCTCTTTGGCACCAGAATTGCTGTGACATGCTTTAGACTCGTTGTTCTGACCTCACTTATTCCTTTCAGGCAGGTGTCTGTGACATCATAGACTGTCAGCCCTGGCTTAATGTTGCTGCTGACATTTCTACCCTGTTCCTAATAGACATAGCATTTCTTTGGGCTTCATTTATGTTTTGAATGCTTTATAAGGAGGTAAATGTTTTTAATGTGCTTCAAGAACAGACAATACAGAGATTCAAGAAAAAAACCGACACCGAATTCTGCAAATGTGCAACATTCTCTGTTACACAATTAGTATACATAAAAATAGTATACAGTGTCTGTGTAGTAGGGTCCCCAAAAAATTACCTTTCTGTCAGCAAGGTCCTTTATTTATAGTTCTTACTGTGTTATTTTTTTTAAGAAATAGAATAAGCAGAATTTAATCAGAGGAGTCAGTCTAAAGCATCTTTTACCCACCCTCAAAGTAGGTTGCAGCGTTTTTTGGTGGTGGTTTTTTTTAATCCCTTCACCCACTATTCCAGGTTACAACTTTTTATTTTCCATTCCAATTGCTCCAGTAACCGAATTGTTTACTTCAAGGCTCTGTTTCTTCCTGCATGATTCTCAGCTTCTGTTGCACCATTATATGAAAGACGTTTTTGTTTGGCATTTCATAGAGGCTTATGAGAATAATACACTTCATGCATCACCTTTGTATTTCATTTCAAGCCACTAAAAGGTAAACTTCATTCAACCCCGTTGAGGTTATCTGTCTTATCCCAAGTCCATGCTGGCTAGGAGAGCTCTTTCACACAACTGCTCAGGCAAAGCCCTGTATTTTACATTGGCTGCCTCCTCACCCACAGCTCACGGCCCTTTTGACCAGTTTCTCTCTTTCACTATATGAACAGATATTTTTTTTTTCTTTTTTAAACACAGGGGACCCCCACAATGATTATTTCAAATCTGACAACAGCTTTCCAATAACCCAATGACAGACAGAAAACCTTGAGATGGAAATCAGCTGAACAAGTCTATAATCAGTTTGGGAGACCACTAGGGAAAATACTCAAAGCAAGAACCAAAACTTACTTATAGAAATTGTTAAATGAGACAAAGATATTGCAAGCTTGAAAAGCCTTTCTGTGGCTTACAGTTGAAATGCTGAATCCTTCTTTACCCTCCCAAATGTGTAAGAATTGTGGTTTCAAATTCCATGAGGTAAGATGCAATGGGAAAAAGGTCATTTTCTCATATGGTATATTACCAAAAACATTCTCACTACGTCCCTTAAGTTCACTGTTTGGCCTTACAGATGTTAACTATTATACTGCCATCCCTTCAGCTCTGAAGCATGCTATCTCCTCCCACAACAAGTATCAGTAACAAATGAGACCCAGGACACACCGCAACTGTGTATGAGTAGAACTGGCCTGGTTTTCCCAAACATGAAGTCACTACTAAAGAAAGCGTGATTAACAGGAGAACGGTCAGCATGCTTGTACTTAGGTGTCTCATTTGGAAGCCTGATTTGATGGGCTCGGATAACAAAAATCTGGCTTAAAGCTATGGATACATAGTCACTTAATTCAGGTATGAATCCATGCTGGTCCCACCTCCAGCCAGTGGCTCCTGCCTCACTACTTGCAGCAACGCCGACGTTTGTATGGCCACACCATGACCTAGCTCACAGAGCTGATCTCACTGAGGGGTGACCAAACCCAGAGGAAGAAAAGCTGTCTCAGCTTGAGCTTTAGCATGATGGAGACAGCACAGACAAGGGGAAGGAACTGGGAATTTTTCTGGCAACAGCAGCAACTGGATTAAAATGACTGTTTAATCACGGCCCCTGACCTTAGACGTAAGGCTGAGAGGCGCAATGCAGCCTGCTCTAATCAATTGCTATCAGGGCACCAAAACAGAGGGACCCCACTTTCCCTGCTCCTAACCATGCACTCCTGCCTCTTCCCGCCCTAACGTTGATACTCATCTTCCTCTCAACAAGTCAGTTCAGCTTCCAGAAGTTTAAGAAAACCGACTCCACAAAAGAGCTGGGTCAGAATAACCACACAGACCCAGAGCCAATACGATACAGAGCAGGGGACAGCCAAACTTGAGGGAGAATAGAAACATTATCACCCCTATCAAAAGCAAAAAGCTATAAGCTTGGCTCAGCAATCTTCACACTAATGATTGCAATGATTACCTTCAAAATATAGGACATATCTACAGCACCTGGACTCTTCAACAGGAGCTTCTATTGAGCTCAGGATGGAGATAACTTAAAAGCTTAATGACAACAAATTATATTTTAAGTCTTAACTACTCCATTGTTAACCATTTTAGGAGAAAGAGCAAGCTAAGGTGTTTATCTGCTGATAGTGACTTCTCCCCTGGGTGAACTCCAATTAAATCTCTTCAAGCATAGGGGGAAGAATGTCAAATTTAACTCTCTCTCTCTTACCACATCCTAAATCTTCTCAAACTGGAAGAAGAGGTGCACTTCCAGAACGGCTGAGTAGTCACAACAGGATATTAGGTTTGTGGGGCTGCAAAACACAAGAGGTGAGAGCAGAGAGGCCTCATTAACCAAAAGTAGAAAAGACCACATTTGTCCTTCTCAGTTGGAGAAGAGATAAAGGTAGATTTCAGAAGCCAGCTCTTAAACCTGCTAGCTGTGGAGAAAGCATAAAATAGCTTTACCCTTTGCTGAAAGGGAGCCAAAGCACCCTTCCCTGCTGTCACAGCTGTAGGTACTGCTGCGTTGCTGACCTGCTGGAGAGTCATCCCCAACTTACTGTGTGACAAGTGGCTGACATGCCTACACCTAGAAGCTCAGGTTGGGGTTTGATGTTAATATTAGGCAGTTGTGCCAGAGAAGGGATAATGCTCTTGGTACATTGTGTATATTCCACATTTAGGACAGGAAGGAGTAATGCCATTTCACAGTACCTAAGCAGTCGCTCAAGACCCTAATGTCTCCTCTCTATCGGGCTAGCTTCTAGGGTTTCTTGGAAATTGGGGGAAAACTATAGAAACAAAATCAAATATCAAAGTTGCAGGTGGGAGACCAGGTAGAGAAAGAACTGGAGTAGGACAGAGGATGTTGGGGAGAAGAGGATTAGCAGTGTTTGCCTACTGTGTATGACTAAGACCTCTCCTGCTTTACGGGTTTTCCTCTCCAGAGCTCAGAGCCACAACTGAAAGGATGTAGGAAGGATTTAAGGTCTTTCTAGAAGGTGCTCAGGACCTGTACAAATGGCTGCATGTCAAATAAATACACAGTCTAATTTATTCTTTTAGCTTTTGGATGACTAAGGTACCAGCTTCAGTCTTTAACGAGAATTAGGAACAGAGATGCTTTAAGCATTGTCAGCTAAAATGTGTGAAGCTCCCCGCGGTGCAGCTTATGAGATTTTGCAGATTGTCAGTAAAATTTAGCCTGGCACTACTGAAGGCAAGTTCCCCCTAATAAGCTAATAAATTGTTGTGAATGACCTTCTTACCTCTTATTAAGCCACGTAAGCTCAAACAAGTGGGACAGAGTAACTTAGATTCTCCACTGACCCGGAAGGAAACAGTGAATGCCAATTTCACCCCAGTTCCCACCAAATATCTTGTGTTTCCTTGTTCTGACTCACTTTCTGTCATCCGCTTCAGTGATGCTCTTAGCCACTGTTTACTAGAAAGGCTGGGCAGTGGGACAGAACAGAAACCTATGGAGGGGACACCAAACGAAGTACCCCCGAGAGGCTGCGGTTCATTGAATTTCTGGTTGCAGCATGAAACCACAAAGCCAGCGAGGCTGCAGCCATATTTTCGACCACCAGATGGTGCCAACAGCGCTCACGATCTAGGGATGCTCATTCAAAATACCTACCAAGGGCCGCTGGCAAAGCTTTGCTTTGCTTAAGTCCTTCCTGCTAAAATTATTAAGAAAAGTTGAGTGAAAATGTAATGAACAAATCAACTATAATTCGTAGGCATCACAGACACCCACATCGTCATTTCTCTCCACAATTTCAGGAAAAGACTGGGTTTCTTTCTCCCGAGTTCCCTTCCTCATTAGTGCTGCAACCTCAACGTACAGAAGCTATGAATCTCTAATTATATCAAATATCCTCAAATCCATACTCTCCCCCTACAATCAAAGAAATTAAAATAGCACTTTAAAAATGTGTTTTGATTAGGCTGACTTAATTAAAAGATAGTGATTAATGTGACTTTGAAACTACTAAAACTAAGTAATCTCTTCTGCGTGGATTACAGATGACCGCCTTCCTCAGAACGGTTACATCAAAATTATATTCTTAGTGACTGCAGTGTTGTGTACAGGAACAGAATGTTTGTAACATACATTTCTAAAAACCGGCTATGATCACTGAAGACTGAGAGATCCCTCAGGGGCCAAGAGGGCAGCACAGGCTGAAGCACAGGCAAGAAGGGCAAGGTCCTCCTCATCCTTCCGCTGATCTGCTGTAGGAGCTCAGGTGAGTCTGTCACCTCATCGATACTCTGTTCCAGCCACTACCGCTCCTCAGACTGCAAACTCTGTGGGATGGGGACAGCCTTCTGCAAAACGTGTCTATGGTGGCACTCTTGCCTCCAATAGGCCTGTAGGTGCTGGCAAAGTCATAAACAAGGCCGTGGAGAGACTGTTAGAAAACGTCAAGAGTCTACAGGAGCTGCATCTCAAGATCACGATTCTGACATTGTGACATTTGTACTGGCACACAAAAAAGATGCATAGTTCTCTTTATATGATGTGCATATAGAATCTAGCAAAAAGAACCCAAAAATGGGCTTCTCATGCATATTCGGAGGCCTTAACTGTAGCTCAGTCCCACAGATGAGAAAGCTGGCAGTCTTCAAGTCCACAAAGTCTTCCATTGACTGACAGAAGTAAAAGAGAAAGGCATTTTTTCCTCCTTTCACAAAGAGGCATGGAAGACACCACCTTTCAGAGAAGCCAGCACTTAACATTTTGCTTATGATTTGAGTCTTCATGAAATTGGCTCTTTTCTTCTTTTTCCTTCTTTTCTTCTTGTTTTCAGTTTTTTTTTCAGTAATTTAAAAATTATTTGAGCTGTCTTTGATTTATTTAGCCTTGGTGTCCACAGGACAACTGTTTCTGCTTACACAGATAGAGTCTGCAAACGGGGACAGGAGAGCTGAGACCACAAAGCAATTCAGTGGCAAGGACTAACAACTTCTCTCACATGAGACCTGTCTGTCTGTTGCAACCAGTATAAATCGCCAAGCCAGGCACAGTCGCCTCCAGTCTCTCACCTCCCAGTCTTCCAGTATGCCAGGAGCCCCAAAACTAACTGCCCAACAGAGAGTCTTTCAAACTTGTCCCTTTCCCCCACCACATGAGGACAGGGGGTGTCCAAATAACCATACTGTGTTAAACACATGTTCCATTAGCATGTCAAGGTCAGAAAGCATCACAGAAAACAATGTTTTATCTTCTCCATTTTATTTTAAAAGCTTACACTTAGCTTCTGTGTATATATTTTCTTTGAGACTGTAAAGCCTAGAACCAAAGGGGATATTGCTCACTCCATGTGCTTCTGGACCTGGTAACTCCAAATAGTACCTGGCACTGGGAATTCATTCTTTCCCGTAGGAAATGCCCTGGTGTTTGCAGCAGCTAGGGAAATACTCTCCAGTTAAAGCACCATTTTGGAAATAATGGTTGAGACAATTAACTCCTGCTAGCAACTACTACTAAATTTAGTAGCGATACGATGAAACCAAACGATAACACAGAAGTCCAGTACAAATGGCTGGCTCTTTGACTTCGCCTTTTCCTCATATTCCCTCTTCCACCATCATTTCATGCACAACGCTGTTAGTACAGACAGGGCTCTAGGCAAAGGCAGCATCCCAACACCACATGAGCAATCCGTGCCGAAGACATTTTTGCACAGCACACTGTTAAAAGAGCCAGTGAATACTGGTATTTTGCCTACAGCTGGTACTTCGATTTTGTGACCGCTACTAGCAGTATATGGCTTTATAAAAATTATTTCTGACCTAATGTGCATGTTGTCTCATTTTTTTACTTGCCCTGAGCGGAAGTTCAGAATGAAATCAGTTTAATAGAATAATTTTACCGCGTGTAGATTTTGTCACAAGTGTTGCTTACAGGATTACAAAACTCACTCTCTTCAAAGCACAGCTGGGATCTAAATTAAGCCTAGAGAAAATAGCTAGAACTCTGCCAGCCTGTAAAGTGATGGTATTATTCTCTTACACTGGGCTTCACTGACATACAGATATACCCACTGGGCACTGAAAACCAGCGTAGAGAGTTAGTGAGACTTGACTGTTTCATAATAAAATTTATTGCTTCTATTTATTATTTTCCTGAAGAAGAAACCAAGATGAGAACAGGAAAACATGAGATAGAAAAGAGAATTCTTCACAAACCATGTTTCTATTGTTATTTCAAGAAGAAAAGCAATTCAAGTAGCAGAGAAGGACTATAAGAATATCCAAATGGAGAACTCTGATTTCTCTTCTATTTCTAGAATTAAATTATAGTATTGCCAGCACCAACAGCTCAGAAAAAAAGGGGAATGTGAACCCTAAAGTCTCAAAAATACAATTCCTTTTGCAAATACGATAAAATAAGATGACACTCTTTGGTTGCAGCATGACTTCCAGAGTGAATGCTTTATGGAAAACTGCATCAAGATAATCATAACTAAGTTTGAAATGACTGCTATCACACATAGATATGAAACACAGAGATAGTAACAGATATAAGAGAAACAACTCATTTAAAACAGTCTTATTCACCCGGACCCCTTCTTTTACACATCACATTTGTAAGAAGTCCATGATTTAGATGAACGGAGAGACTTCTTCCCTCACACACGCCTTTCCTTGCTCTGCACTTTCTGCTACATTCCAGCCTAAAACACCACCACATCCCCCTAATACCCTCTAGTAGTTCCACAAATATACTGCCTTGAGCCACCCTTCTTGCCTTATTTCTACACACATTTTGGGTGTAGACCCAATCTGTACAGGGGTGGGGGGAGAGGGTGAGGATGGCGATGCAGCTCTACAGCTGCTACTGTGACAAGGCAACCCAGCGTATACCCATATTTGATGTCCTATGATCACCTACTTCAGACTACAAGCATCTTGGTGCAGGAACCGTATCTTCCCAGATAGGTAAAACTTTGTGACATGTCACTAAAATATACACAATAAATAACACACTAGGCTTGCAAAGTCAAGCACCCAAGAGCCAGTAAATGCCAAAATTATGGTAACCCACAGAACCTTAATCCAGAACCCATGGGCATACATGTTGTAGTATTATTGTCAGCTTACAAGATAGGATACTATTTTTTTAATGTTGTCCTGCCTTGCTCAGTGCACAAACAGGCTGGGCTCATTGAAAAAGCAATCATTCAATATCTTTGTTGTTCAGTAATCCAGGCCTTGTCTCTTCTATGCTCTTCTAATCCTGTTCTGAAGGCAGAAAAGCCGATAAGGAAACAACTATTCTGATCATACTCTTTGCTACAGTATCCAGGTAATCTCACAAACCTTTATTTGCATTTATTTTACAAAAGCTGTTATGTGGTGCTGGTTTTGTGATGCACAATACAGAGCAAAGAATGAGCATTCATTTGAAGTGCTCATACCTTGCCTGGCTGCTGAATTTGAGAGTACTCTACACATTTGGCATGGTTTTCACATTCAAAGTATAGTTTCCACCTGAGAACAGTGGGAGCAGCAGCTCCTCTTCATTTATGCAAATCATATCACAGACAAGGAACAGACTATTATTGCCACCTCTGAAGAGCTGTGTTTAAAGTAATTTGCCCATTATCACACACTATCACATGGCAGATGCAAATATATAACTCTCTTAAATAATGTTCCAATTGTTGTACACACACTTTATTTTACTACCTCCCGTGCCCCAACTCATTCACTGATTCTCCTAGACACAGCCCCTTTTTGGTACAGAAATGTTGCTCAGGCAGATTTTCAGAGTATTTCTATAGTTGGCTGGAATTTCTAAATACATAGCAGAATAGCACTGGTCAGATAGCTTTATGGCTAGTAATCTCTGGCATGTTTGGCACATAAATGCAGTCTTACCATGTGGATACGACACAGTTGCTGTGTTCCAGCAAAGCAGACAAAATACTCTCTAGCACTGCTGGATTTCTTGTGAACTTACACACATTGCTTTCTGAGGAATCCAGACAGAAATATGACAGTTTTATTTACAGGATGTTCTCCACTATGCTACATGGCAATTCACCCTCCAAGCCCAGTTTTCTCTGTCTCAACTTGCAGGGAGTCTCCTCAAGATCCCTGAGCCTAAAAATGTACAAAGACCCCAAGAAACACTTGCAACTGGATTGTTCATGGCGTATTAACAGGAATACTACACATACACTGAACAGCATGCACCCAGCTGCCTGCTTCTATTACAAGCAAGAACAGCTGAAGCGAGATAGCCATGGCTGGGGCAGGGAGTACGTATGTTACTGTAACTGATCTCAACAACAAACCTTCAGGGAAGTGGGCAGGGATTTTCCAGACAAA
>KZ506745.1:83557-93975 GCA_002844005.1 Limosa lapponica baueri | reverse complement strand
GAATACCTATTTGGTAGTGAAGCTGCGCAATGTATAAAACTGGAACACCCCCAAGCAAAGCTAAGCATTGTAAGGTTTTATTCCTACTCCACTTACTTTTATAAAAATGCATGAGTAGTGGTTCTGACATCAAAAGCATGGAAATAAGCATCTCTCCTTTACCGTGTGTATATCTGATATAATTTCACTGGAGTGGATTATTTAAACTAAGTGACTTCAGAGTTTAGACTCTTCTAAATATATCAAGTGGGACCAGGTGCCTGATCTGCTTTAATACCGTGTACCTTTTATTAGGGGTTGATCAGCTGCCATTTCCATTTATATTTGCTGATGTTCTTTCTTGATTCAAGGTTATTTTTAAGTAACCCAGGCCAGGAAGGATATGAGTGGGGTGGAGTGCTGTGGGAAACGTGGACAATTAATGGAAAACATGTTTGGAAGAGAGTTTTGGGAGCTTCCAAAGAAGTGTATTCAAACGTAATTGACTCACTTGATTAAAAATGCTCATCAGAATCTTACCCTCTTAAAAACCCCTGAATGTAGCTACAGCAAATTATTTAATAATCATTGAGTGATACTAACACTATCCAGTTCTGCATGTATTGTATATATAACCTGCGGCTTATTAGGGGTTGCTCATGTTGTGAGAATGCCAGTATATGTTAATTTTTAATTATTGTTTGGGATACTGGTGTATGTCAAATCTGCTTAAAACATCAGCAGTTTTCCATGAACTGTTTGAGAAAAGCACAAGGCTACTAAGGCAGAAATATGGAAAGTTTCAGCCTAGCAGTGTTGGCGCTCTCCCTTGTTTTTAACTTTGCAATTACACTGTGGCACAACAGAGCATGAAATAACATTGTTTCTTGGACTTTTATGGTTTTTTTTTTTTAATTAAGGGCTTAAAAGGGAGCAGCTAGTTTAGTGAGATACTTAAAACCCATTTTGTGACTGAGGTGGGCATATCTGTTTACAGTGTTTACGTTGAACAAAAACTGTCTCATAGAACAAATTTTTATGGTTATAGCTGTCAGTAGACTATAAAAGCCCTTTCTACTAGAAAACCTAGACTGGCACTAAAAAGTCTCAATTGCCCGTCTCTTTCCTTGTCTGCCCCTTTTCCTCCATCAGGCAGCTGTACTGGAAATCTTTGATCTCTCCCTGCTTTATTAAAGCCCTCTTTGACAGGCGAGGGTAACGGCAGGTTTTTATTATGCAGATGACATTAGCTGTTCCTAAAGCTATCTGCTCCAAGTAACGGAGAAAATATGCCGTATTGTAAACTGCTCCGTGATGAATGGCATTCATGTGTCGGCCGGAGCCTTGCTGCCCCCGTGCTGCTTTGATGTTATCCTTGCGCTGGGGCAACCTGTGAGTTCACCCCTGTTCCTGGGCGGGGTGGGTGTGGGGACCACGTTGTTTGTACATATGTCATAGAAAATACCCAAGTACCCTTAGCAAACAGCCTCTTCCTGTCAGATGGCAACAGCAAGTTTATTTGGCCGGTTTGGTGCACTTCAGCCCGTAGCAGCCATTTGGGTATGCGGGAAGCCTTCATCGATTGCAGTGCCCTCTGTTAAATACTCAGAGAAGCTAAATCAGAAGATACTGCCTGTACGTGGAGGAGCCAAAGCTGTGTAGCCGTAGGCGTCTTAGAGCTAGGCATGCTTAGCTTACCATACATAGACATAGGAAGGCACGGTAAGACACAGCAGACATTCCAGATTGGATTAAATGGAAGTGTTGGCACCTGTTAGCATAACAAACACAGAGTAGACAGCAAAAGCCCTGGTGATCAGTAAAACAAAATATACAATATGGACTTAGAAGCACGGAGAGATGCACTTTTTTTTTGTTGTTGGTATTGTTACTGAAAACTGCTCTGAGGATGGACTTACACTTTGCACTTGAAATACTTGTTTTAAAAACCTATGCTGAATTAATTGTTCTTAGGTACTCGTTAAGCAACATTGGCTTAATTTTTGGAAACATTTGCCAATACTTGCTTCAAGTTGTTTCCGGAGCTGGAATGTGCTGGGGTCTGTAGGTGAATTCTAGTGTTTTAAAAATATCTTATTCTGCATATTATTAAATATTCTGTAAAATTTAATATATTTAGTGCAATTAAATGTTAAGTATATAAATATTTAGAGCATGACAGTAAACCCCAAGGTTTTGGAAACTTCCTAAGTTACATTTTCAAAGTAAACCCTCTTAACCTTTTCTCATCCCCTAGAAGAGCTCTTTCTTGCAGTCCTGAACTGTTCTTCATGAAATGCTCTTCATTAAATGAGTTTTATGTAACTCCTGTCGTCAGGGACTTCCAAATGTGGCAGTAATAATTCCTACTTGTTGTTCTTGGCACCTGTTACACACTCAAAGTTGCTCAGTGTTTTTTATATTAATATGTAACTATTCTATCTGTAACACAGGTCATGTTTTAAAAATATTGCATAAAAAATCCTTTATGGTTAGCCATATTACTAGCAATACAAGTAGGTTTTCCAGAATCACTTGACAGCCAGCAAGAATAATATGATTGCTTTAAGTATATACGATCATCTAACATATTGAAAAAAAAAAAGGTCTTGAAAACTTGCATTAAAATTGGTTTCCTAGTCTCACACCTACACTCAGGTCTGGAAACTGGTGTCTGGTGTCTTGCCTGAGATGTCCTGATGGTTGCAGAACATTCGATAACTGACAATCCCGGCACTCTTACTTAGCTAAATATTTCATGCTAATTTCATGATAATCTTTGAGGTCACCTTCTGATTTTCTGTATTCTGTTGCTGTATCCTTGTCTTGATGTGGCCTCCTCTTAGTTGAGTGTGAACCCTAACTGTTTTCTTGAGATTGTGTTGGTATCTAGGCCATTAAGGTACTTACCTACAATTTATTTGAGAGCCTTTAAATGCTGAGGGTTGCACATGACTAGAGACCTTTCACTTTAGAGTAATTTTTGTTGTAATAAACGAAAGTGATTGCCATGTTTCTGTAGTGATGTCATGTGGTGCAATCTATTGTTACCAGGTAATGTTTACATCTTGACTTCCTAGCCTGAAAGATGAGTGAGGTCAAAAATACCAACAAAGCTATGCAATTGGGTTGTGTTTACATGGCCCAAGGCAAAACACCACGTGTTTGGCTTAGCTCTGTGGACAAGGAGATTTGTCATTATGGTGCATAGAATGCCTTTTAAAAAATGTTTAGGAGCCGAGAGCACTGGACAACTTCTGAAGAGATACTTCAGGTATCAACCCTGTGCTATAAATCAAACTTAATTGCATGCCATTCATAATTGTTAGTGATTCACTCTACAGAATGCTAGCTTCTGTCTTGTAACAGTAGCAAGAGTTGAGTATTGATGCTGTCAATGTGAGCTTGACCACCATAGATCAAAAGTTCATTGAGCCCAATCTCCGCTCTCTCTTAGTGTCGACAGCTGATGGCTGGTAAGTGTCGTAACGGGGTGTGTGTGAAGCTGTCCATAAACTCTATCGTAAGCTCTAGCCATTTGCAGTCCTGATACCCTGAGCTGAATTTCATGCCTTTGCAGGGAATAGCCATTTTTTTCTCACACTTTGCAAAATGCCTTTTTGAATCCCCACATACTTGCTTCTAAAGTCTTCAGTGGCTGTTGCAAGTAGTTTGAAGGCTCACTACATGTTGTCATAAAGAAATACCTTTTGATTTTTAACCAACACCTTAATGTTGTAGTGTTCGGGGCTGATGAATCTCCTGCAGCTTCACGCTGCCGTGTCTGAGCCATACCAAGGCACTCAACCTCATGCAGCAGAGCACACACAAAACCCGGGTGTTCAGTACACTCAGATCAATGCAGACGCTCAGCACTGATGCAAACGCACACACCACCAGTGGCCTCATCCTGTTTTCCACTCTGGCTCAGTGGGAAATTACACATTTTTACAGTATGGGTCCTTCCAGAAAATGGCCTAGACACAATTCATCCAGTGGCTGGCTCTTCCATCCTCTTTCCTCCAGTTAGTTCATGCATAGAAATACACACACACCCAAACGGGTCTTTCCACTGACCCCCAGACTTTATGGCCTCACCAGCAGTTGGCTTTGACCTTCTGGCCCCTTCAGTATCTTAAGTCCTCCAGTTGTCTCACTCACAGAGACTCACCTATCAGCCCAGACTGACTTCTGTATTGATAGCTGGCTGTCAGGTGACTTCTGCTCACTGGCTGGTGTGGCCTGATATTCACTAGTGGTCACATTTAGTCCAGTTTCTGGCACCACAGACATATGGCCCCTGTGACCTGTGATCCACCATCTAGTTGATGGCCCTTAGAGCTCCATACACACACATGCACACAGATACAGACTTACCTCATCCAGGAAAATAGTTAGAAATGGAGTTTAAGGCAAAAACAGGGGACACTGTGGTGATCAAGCACAGGGCACAGACAGGGAGATGTAGTGGCCAGACTGGCCCCTTTTATCAGTTTTTCCCTTTGTTTCCCCGTGCTTACTCTCCCCTTTTCCTGCCTTTGGTTCCTCTTGTAGACATCCCATAACAAGTCTTGTACATTCACAAAATGTTCTTCCCTGCTTCCTGTAACAAGTGTCCTACTGCTATAGGCACCTTTCTCAGCCTGAAAGGTGACCTGGAGAGCCTTTCCACTGACTCATCTGGGTGGGTTTCTCACAGTAGGTTCTCTCATCAGGAACCATTCTACACCTTTCAGTTTGTTTCGTTGCTGTTCTCTTAACTTACAACTCTGTCCTCTCCTTTCT
Source organism: Limosa lapponica baueri (assembly GCA_002844005.1). Lineage (NCBI taxonomy): Eukaryota > Metazoa > Chordata > Aves > Charadriiformes > Scolopacidae > Limosa > Limosa lapponica. The sequence goes on along the minus strand of KZ506745.1, from coordinate 89,211 downwards.
GAGATGGAGAATCATAGAATCACAGAATGGTTTGGGTTGGAAGGGACCTTGGAAGATCTAGTCCGTACTCCCTGCCACTGGCAGGGACACCTTCCACTAGACCGGGTTACTCAAAGCCCTATCCAGCCTACCTTTGAACACGTCCAGGGATGGGGCATCTACAACTTCTCTGAGCAACCTGTTCCAGTGTCTCACCACCTCATGATAAGAAATGTCTTCCTCGTGTAAAATCTACATCTACCCTTTTTCAGTATAAAGCTGTTGCCCCTTGTTGTGTCACTACAGACCTTGGTAAAAAGTCTTTCTTCATCTTTCTTATACGTCCCCTTTATATATTGAAAGGCCCCAATAAGGTCTTCCTGGAGCCTTCTCTTCTCCAGGCTGAACAACCTCAACTCTCTCAGCCTGTCCTCATAGGAGAGGTGCTCCAGCTCTTTGGTCATTTTTGTGGCCTCCTCTAGACCTGCTCCAACAGGTCCATGTCTTTCCTGAGAGCTCCAGAGCTGGACACAATACTCCAGGTGGGGTCTCACCAGAGCGAAGTAGAGGGGCAGAATCACCTTCCTCAACCTGCTAGCCATTCTTCTGATGATGTGGACCAGGATATGGTTGGGTTTCTGGGCTGCAAGTGCACATTGCCATCTCATGTCCAATTTTTATCCACCAGTACCCCCAAGTCCTTCTCCACAGGTCTGCTCTTATCCCCCAGTTTGTATTGGTATTGGGGATTGCCCCGATGCAGGTGCGGGACCCTGCACTTGGCCTTTTTTAAAGTTCATTAGGTTTTCATGGGTGCAATCCTCCAGCCTGATAAGTTCTCTCTGGATGGCATCCCTTCCCTCAAGCAAATCAACCGCACCACTCAGCTTGGTGGCATCAAGCCAGGATGTACCTAGCACTGAAAATGTAGTTTGGCCATTTATATACGTTATAGCATAGGGCCATTTTCTGTTTTGCTCCCGTGCTGTTCCCAGAATGTCTTTCTGATGAGTACCAAGCCACAGACCTGAAGTTTTCTGTTACAGCCCCAAGGCCTGACTAGTGCACAGTCAGCTCAGGGCTTATTATCATGCATGTAAAGTACAGATTGTCTTTCACCATATACTTTTCCTATTTATGTACGTTGAATTTCAGCTGCAGTTTTAACAATCCATTGGTTGATACTGTAAAGCCTTCCTATAGGTATTCAGAGACAGTCTTGTCGTATGCTACCTTGAATAATTTACTCTGGCAAGAAAACTTTGTTTGTTTTGGACAGAAGATGTTTTATTTTTTTGTAGAGGAAAGGTGACTTAGATGTTAAGAAAATATGTTGTAGTGTAATTAAAATGTAGTTATTATTTTTACTGTAGATGTGCCTGCCACTAACATAACATGATACATCTACATTTCAGTCACGCTTATGGCTGAAGTTCAGTATATGAAATTGGTCTTAAAGCAATTCTAGTTCACGCAGCAGACTAGTCATAACATGACTAGATTTTGTGTGACTAACTGCCTGGGCATTCATTCAGTGTCAACAAATGCTTATTTACTTTTATTATAAGTGGCTATTCTGAGTATTTTCTATTTTTTAAAGTATATAACAAAATTTGGCAGAAGTCCACTGTGAAAATTTCTGGAACCACAAAATAAAAATCTCACTGCTTAATGGAAGAGCTTCTAGCATGTAGTTTTCTGTGAATCAAAATAAAAGAAAGGTTAAATGCATCTTACGCACACACTGAACAATGTATTCACCTTAAAAATCAATGCCCCCCTTTGTTATGAAACTATTTTGTATGTTTAAGTCACAGTGTGGGAAAATAATTGTTAGTAAAACTGTCATATTTCAATTTTATGCAATGTATCTGATTCACATAATTGACTGGAAAAATCTTTTGTGTGTCAGTGCAGTTCTGAATAACAGATCTATGTGTGCAAACAAACACACAGAAGTGGTGGTGATCCTGTGTCAAAAACAGTTCATTAGCTTCAGTGCTAAGTCTTAACAATAGTCATTACTAGTCTGACAAATGATATAGCATGATTTTAGTAACATGAACCCAAAGCCTCAGGTCATCATTCACGTATATCTAAATACATGAAGCAGCAAAGCGATTTTTCCGAGGGGAACAGTGAGGAATCTGGGAAATTTGGACCAATGCTCACTGAAAGTATAAGACAGTTAAGTAGCCTCCTTGGTACCAGGTTCTTCTCGTTGTTGTTGTTTCAATTACCTGCTGTAAGAATTTTATGCTCTGCTAACCTGAAACGAGCTCTTTTTCACAATGCCCTTGGGGTCAAGGCTGTGTCCGCGACGGAGGAGGTTTTCCCACACTACTGCTATAAACTGCGCTTATCCCTCATAAACAGTTGTTGGTTTTTCCAGGCTCTGGTGTCCTGCACACCGGAGTGCAGCGGCGTGCCCTTCTGCAGGGGCATGAGGGTGTGAAGCAGTGTTTTAAACTACTCTGTCTTAATTGTGCCCAGTACCTGCTCAGCTAGTGCCTTTGATATTCCTCCCATGCTTTAGCAATACCGACGTGTGTGGGTTGTAATGGGCGAGGAGTGACCAAGCAGGATGCCAGCAGCTTCTGGCTCTGCAATCTGCCCATAAGTAGTCCTTCTGCGGAGGCTGTGTTGTGTGACTAGCAAGGCCCTCCTGGTCTAGGAAGTCCTGAGGACTATGGCCCCTAAGCAACAGAAGGAGTTGAAGTTGCAGAATCTCTTCACTGAAAGGTTTATAAAACATTGGAACAGGCTTCCTGGGGAAGTGGTGGGGTTGCCATCCCTGGAGGTATAAAAGACAGGTAGATGTGGTGTTCAGGGACATGGTTTAGTGATGGTTTTGTCAGCCTTAGGTTAATGGTTGGACTTGATGAGCTCAAAGGTCCCTTCCAACCTAGACAATTCCATGATTCTATAAGCTGCTGAGACCACCACTGTTGATTGCCTTATGACCTGGCGTCTGTGGTGAACCCAGTTGCAAGTCCCAGTTGGGCATGAAATATCTGATGCTCATCCTCTTCAGATATTCTGGCTTATCTATCAGCTATTAGCCAGTGCTGGAGATGGGTTACTGACCTTGCTTTGTGCCACTATGGCCATTTAATTACTAAATTGACTGGCACTTTGTTGACTCTTAGGAAGTCCCCGCATTATATTAAAAAAAAAACCTAATATTTTTTGTGCCTATAAAAATCTTCATAAATTGATTGAAATTTTTCATTTCTTTGATTTGTTTTATGAGTCAGCCTAATAGGTATCATATAGTATTTATTTTCTCTAATATTCAAGTATGGAAAAAATTATTATAGCAGGTGTGAGATACAAAATTTATTTTCTTTAAGGTACATGTATATTGTCACAATTATAAAATGTGTCTATATGTCTGTGTTTGCACTTGTTTTATGTTTTGTGATTTCTTTTTTGCAGAGGTAATACGTAAAATCTTTAGTACCTTTGTATAATGGGTTTTCTCTTCTCTAGCCTGCATAAATAATGACTTTCAAGTTTTGGCAGTTTCTTTCTTAGTTTTCGCAATTGAGCATGCGATATGAGCCACTAGCTCCGGGCTTGCTCCTCAAATCTGTGTACAGGTCATTTTAAAACCTTTGAGATGAGGGCAACATAGAGTGGAGGTGGTATGTGCAAGGGCTTGAGCAAAGAGAACAATTATTTTGTGTGCTAGGACCTTCAGCATGTCACAGATTTTCAGTGTCTAGAAACTTGTTTGGGAGTTAATGCAGGAAGTAAGAAGACTATGAAGAAATAGTGATGCTAATTGGAATCACATCATTTTAACCTCAGTGTAAGTGAAATCAGGGTCAGATCTGAAGACCCCAGATTCTTCTGCATTTAGGTGAAGTTTTGCCATTTATTTCAGTGATGGTAAGATTTCAGCCCGGCAATCATAATTTAGCCAGCTAAATAAGAGGACAAACTGTTAGGAGTTAAACACCAATTATTCTTAATTATTCTAGTAGAGCCAGTAGTGTTGTATGAACAGTGTTTTACAGAGGCATTTTGAAAATCCTCATCCCAACTCTCCATCTAGCTATGTAAATATCTGTCTTTGGATTACTGACCTTCTTAGCAGGACATGGTGTTTTCTGTATGCAAGCGTCAAATTATACTGGGACATCTGTCACCTTGTTATATTGTTAACTCGCTTTCAGCTTGTTTTGTTAGAAATCAGCTTTATAACTACTTTAGCTCAATGACATTATGATTACTTTGCTGTGTACTTTAGAAGAACAGGAATAAATTGCTCTTCAGTGTTTCAAATATAAATGGCAGTCATTTAGCTGGAGCAATGGTATAGATTGGTACCTATGTTGTGGAAGTTTAAAAAATGATCTCATGTAAATATTTACAAGAGATAGGTCTCAATGGTAACTTGAAATATCTAAAACCCAAACCTTTAAAAACGTAGAGCACTGTGACACTGCTTTTAATGTTAAGACTTGTTAAAAAATTCAAGCTGCTGTTGTAATATAAAAATACTACCTTTTTTCATTATTGAGAAGTAAACATGGTTAGTTGTGCTGCAGTAAAAAAATGTCTACATACCTCTTAAGAATTGTGTCTTTGCAGCACTGGTGGTGCAAGTGCAAGTAAAGCATTTACATACTGTGTTTTGTAATACCACATGCTTTTCTTTTATAATTATTAGGAGGAAAGTAACTCTTGCATCTCAAATCACAGAGTAGCCACTGAAAGCATCCACTAACGGCAGCCCCTGAGAGTTGTGTTTTGGTAATTTTATTGCCCGTTTTCGGCAGCCGTTCGTTCTTCCCCCTTTCTCTCAATCATTTAAGAACTAACAAGTGACTGTGGTCACAGGTAGGGTAATAGATAGGTGGCTAATTTGAGCCAGGATAGCAAAACCTGTAACCACAACATGTGACTGCCTGCTGTGTTCTGTTTATACAGACATTATTTTATAACTATGTTTTTACTCAGCAGTTTTTGAGAAACAACCGTAGCTTGTCTTCATAAAGCCAACAATGTTTTGTTGTAAAGAAAAGGAGTGGGAGCAGAATAAAAATGATCCCTTGGGTCTTGTTGACTGAATTTAAACTAGGTCGTGTGCTTATTGATTGCATTTTGAATGCAGACGGTGGAAGATGTGAAAAGATGGAAGATGTGAAACAAGCTTTCACATGTCACAATTTACCCTGGAGCTGTTTGCTTACAGCATCTTGCTCCCAGCCTTGGGTCACTCGGTCTGCACTCAGACTTCTCTGTACATCCCTCCTGCTCCATCCACAGCTGAGCTGTCAGCTCCGTACAGTAAACTAGCCTTCTGGTTCTGTATATTGATGAGGATTGTTATCTCTGTGTTTAAGCAGTGAGGAATTTAGGCATAATTAAAGGTTGCATTATCTCACAACAAGTGTATGAGAGTAATTGCCTAAGTCAGAGCGGTACCTTAGAATCATAGAATCGTAGAATGATTTGCGGTTGGAAGGGACCTCTGGAGATCATCTAGGCCAACCCGCCTGCCAAAGCGGGTCCACCCAGAGCAGGTTGCACAGGAACTTGTCCAGGCAGGTTTTGAATGTCTCCAGAGAAGGAGACTCCACCACCTCTCTGGGCAGCTTGTTCCAGTGCTCTACCACTCTCACAGTAAAGAAATTCCTCCTCACGTTTAGGTGGAACTTCTTATA
>KZ506745.1:66554-82282 GCA_002844005.1 Limosa lapponica baueri | reverse complement strand
TCTCAAAGATGATGGAGAGTGGCCCTGCAATGACTTCTGCCAGCTCCCTCAGCACTCTTGGGTGTATCCCATCTGGACCCATGGACTTGTGGATATCCAGCCTTCTTAACTGGTCTCTAACTTGGTCTTCCTGACCTTAGCTTTGGATAGTGTTGTTCCAGGTCAGTTCTCTATGGTTGGATCCCGCACAACTTCCTCAGAAAATTCTTGATGCAAATTTGTCTGTGTATGACAATAGTGATGGGAATGTCACTTCGAAGCTAGAATTTTGTTGAACAGTATGCTCCCTCTTCTCATTTTTCTCCCTTACTGCAGCTGGCTACTTCATTTATGTTTCTGCAGCAGGTAAGTAAATTCACACAGTTTTTATGCCACATCTTCTTTTACATGGGAATACAGAACTACAAGACAGTATATATAAGAATGCACTGTAAGCATCTCTATAAAACCAAATTCCCCAATTGTGTTAAAAATGTGAACTTTGAGACTTGTAGGTTTAGTTGTCAAAAGTTAGCTACTTTTGCATTATTTTATATTTGGAAATGATAATTTTAAGGGCTTGACAGGATTGTTTTGTGGGTTTCTTTCTTCTCCTTAAGAAACCTGAATGAGGTTATCTTTCTGACACCATGTCAGGCAGTAGGATGTCAATCTCCATAATTACTACAACTTCTGCAGTAGAAGTAGTATCCCATTTTTATGCAACCGATAGAACAAAGAGGTTTTTAATTTTTAACATTACAAAAGTTAGAGAGGAGGTGTGAGAAATAGAAGCGTAAGAAGGAAAGAAAGCAGGATAGCAATTCAGAGAGGGTTTCCATGGGTGCTGGTCTTCAACTTCTTGTTAGAATTGTTTTGCATGGAAAAAGAAGTTTCAAAAGACCTGAAAAACCCTCGTTTGACTTACTGCATTTTTTCCCCATGTGATTGAGAACATAGTTTTTGGCTGGTTTGATTTCATAAGTCAAATTATCTGCTGACCCACAGTGAAACATTTGGCTTTGAACTGGGTTGCGTAAACTTTATTGGTCTATAGTGCTGTGGTGGCTCAAAAAAAGCCAGGTGTGGTGCCTCTCACCTTTTCTTGTATATCTTGACTCCCCACTGCTTCTACTGCAGCTGAGACCCATGTGTCCTGGAAGACGTATCACCACAGACCCATTGTAGCAATATAGCTTGGATAAGGAGTACTCCTGTACCGGGCAGGAGCTGTACTTTAGGCACATATAGGTTGGTGTGGAACAGCCTCCAAACAAAGTGGTTTTTGATTGGTCCACCACAATAGGTTGATTCAACACAAAGTGCTAAAAGCTTTTGTTTTCTATTGATTTTATGTTGCTAAGTAATTCTTGATATGATAAAACATTAGAATTTCCTGTAGGATAGAAAGGTGGTTTTTTTCACTGTTACTACTCCCCAGCCCTACCTCACCCATGTCTGGTGTAAGCCAAAGCAGACGATGTAAGCGGTATTTTTTCTCTTACTTGGAATATTCTTCAAGGAAAGATCACTTAAAGAATATTTTGTCTTTTGCTGCAGAAGAAAATGTGTTAAGTTTCTAGTAAGAAGGTGGGAAAGGCTGACCTGAAAAGCTGTAGCTGTTTTCCTACTGTATTTTGACATTATGCCTTGTGTGCCTGTTAGTGCACAAAACTATGTTCTTTTATAGTTTCCTTAGTACGGGGAATGCCTCTGTTCTTATTATCCATGGCAAAACTGGATAGCTTTTCAATCCTTACACAGTGCTGTATGTTTCTATGCCTTTGAAAAAGATAATATTCATGTGGGCTACAAGGCTCCAAACATGAGAGAATTTGAGAAGAGAGACTGAATTTCTGGCATAGTTCTTCCCACAATACATTCCAGTGAGTTAAAAACAAAAAAACCAACAGGAACTGTTTGTATTTCGATGCAGCTATTGGTGATAAACTCCTTCTCAGATGTTTTGGTTGAAACTGATGGCTTAAAGATGTGGTGGTGTTTTTCTGTGTGTATCTTTTTTTTAAAAGGATCGGTTTTGGTTAAATTAACAAAGAAAAAAAGAGGCAATTTGTATTTTGACATTTACGTACAAATGGAAAAAAGAAATCTAAAGTAAATTGAGTATTAGCATTTGCCATGTTAATACTTCTTTGATCATTCAGGCTTTACTGTTACATTACACAGAAAATGTGAATCATTAATATAATTTTGAGAAACTCCGCTAGAGTAGCAGAGATCATAACTTCTAAACTTGATATTGGCAGCAGCACTAAAAGAAGGTGCAGTAATGTCCTCTAAAATGATTCTGTTTGTATTCATGCTGCAACTCATTTGGTTGCTCTGGTTTATTTGCCATCCTAGATTTTTCAGCAATTTGGTATGAAAAGTGTTGCGAAACAAACATAGTAGAAAGCAGAGCTTTACTTAAAAGAAGTTTCTTTGATTGTATGGCAAGTTCAAGACCTAATGAACTGCACACTTCTGTCAACCTGGCAAGAAATCGATAACATCTGGCCATTAGACTGCTGCAAAGGAAGGATCAGGACGCTGTTTTGCACTTCTCGAGCCAAAGCTTCATAGGATTTATCATGGAATAGCAGCGACGCTACCGTTATGGGAAGGTTTTCCTTTTCAAAGATGATCTCCCTGAGGAGCTCAAACTCTCTTTGTTTATTCATGTTAGCTTGAGAAAGCTATCGCTGCTGGGGATGCGGCTTGACATAGGAAGCAAAGTTTGAGGTTGCGTAAGAAGGAGGAACAAAAAATATTCTGTTTGTGGAGAATGAACAGAAAATCCCATTGTTCTGCATGCAATTTATTCTTCTCTGGGAGAGTGAAAGTGGTGCCTGTACTTTTCTGCCCTCTCTTTCTCAACCATGTTGTGACTCTGTCTTCTGCAAAGTGATGGTGCCAGCTTAGAACTGCCCTCAGTTCTCACTCTCTTTTTGCAGGGAAGTGACTCACTCTCCCTGCTCTTTCACAGGGAAGTGACGTTTGACCAGCGCTCCTGTGTATGCTTTGAAATTATCAAACCATGTCTGTAGACAGCAGGATCAGGCTTTACTGCTACCCTGAGTGTGTTCAGGACAGCCTGATGGCAAAGTGGCTGGAATGAGGTGACATTGGTCACTGAGCCCGAGCAGCGCCTATGACTCTGAAACAGAGTTCTGCTTTGCCCTTGGCAGCTTTGGTAGGAGTCTGCGCTGGCAGCTGCTGACTTCTTGCAGAAAGTATTTCAGAAAGTCTACAAAAGAAAATCATATTTATTTAAATGTATGTAATACGAAGTGCCATAACAAACTGGATATTTTGGAGAATGAAACTGTGCTGCATGCACCTTATCCAGAGCGTGATCTCGGAAGAGCTAGTGGTGACACTGCTCAAATGCTGATGCGACCCAGGAATTGGAGAACATCTGGAAATGTCTCAGTTATCAGGAAGGTGCTTCCAAAGGTTAGTATTAACCAACACAGTGCCAGAATACTATCATCAGATGGAAAGGAAACACATGCCTGTCATGAATAAAAAGATTCTTCAACTTTTCTATCATAAACCCTTTGGTAAACACACCGTGCAAAAAAAGCACCACAGCTGTTTGCTTGACAACCAGAATTGTCATAGCTCCAGGGGAAAAAAGAGTCAATGAAAGGGTATTATCAGTAAGAGGTTTTTTGAAAGTAGTTCTATAACTCCTTTTGGTATATTTAAGCCCGTTTTATTTCTACACAAGCTAAAATTTAGCACACCAAAGGTAGTTTGGGTTCACACTTACAGCTTTGATCATGTCTTCTCTGAAGTGAGATGCCATCATATTACACAGCTGGATAAAGGCAGCATTTATTAGAGTAAGTTGTACAAGCTCCATTTCTCTCAAGAGGTAGCACTGGTAATGAAATTATATAATCTGGTATCTGTAGCCAAAGAGTGGCAGTGGGACAGATAATGTTTGTGCCTCTTGAAGGTGTTTTGCCAGGATGCTTGTATCTCGCAATGCTTTTATGAAGTTAAGGACATGACAACTCTAGCATCTTTTTCTCTCAAAAGGTTTTGGTGATCTTTCTTTTCCATGCACTTTCCTCAAAGCAAGCTGCAGGTGTTTGACCCATGCATTAATGTACCTAGCGAGTTTTGGGTGTGAACTTCCTTATTGGAGGAAACTGGTGGTTCCAAAGAGGGAGAATAGGTAGGCATCAGTTGGGAAAATACTCATTTCCTCATTTCCCTCGTTAAGGCAGTCCTTTACAGTGGGGTCTTTGAAACACTTGACTTTGGAGTGGGGGACAAGAAACACTTTCTCACACTTCGAGTTTCAATTAAGGTGTTCTTGGTGTTTGAATGAGTAGGAGGTCCTGCCAACAGATGTTAACAGTGGTTCAGCAAAATCTGTGGCCATGTGTGAATGGAAATGTGGTTCCCTCCCCTGTCAGTACTGTTTAAAGAGTAACAAATAGATTATGGTTACTACCCTAAGTAACTTCCTATTGCTCTCTTTTACAAGCCTTGTTGTCTGATTAATTGTGGTGGAATGACAAGTGTCACCATGGATCATCATGGAGCATTCACAACCAATTTTTAGGGGAACCAAAATCCAGGCATTCTCTAAAAGATGTGAAATGTTTCTATCCTATTATCAAAAAATATGAGTAATCATTGAGTTACTGAAAAAGGAAACTTTAACATGTCCTTTGCTATATGGATGACACTCATTTGCATGAAAAATCAGGTATATCTGAGCGTTTATAGTACTTCACATTGAATAACTGCAAAATCTTTGTTACTAACCGAAAATCTATTGAATGTATCACAGCTAACATAATTTGAGAGGTATTTGTAAAAACCTGAGAAGTAAACATGTGCTACTGTTTCAGTTGGATAAATTGTTGAAAACTGAATGTATGCTTAAGTGGGTCTTCAGCAGTAAATATTATAAAATGTGGATTCCATCTCTAATGCTATTGTTTTATAGCCTGAAAAGAATTTTATTTTACACAAGCCATGAACACACTTCATTAATCTCCAGCCAAATTTTGAAAACTAATTTTCAACTCACCACTTCTGTAGTACAATTCAGTTCTCACCCTTCATATAAAACATTCGTGGATGTGACACCCTTGTCAGTGTGAGGTTTTCTATTATATTTGCAAGGTGAATTAGTTGATTGGATTATTTTTGGTTTACTGGTACAACATGTCCAAACAGCTAAAAAGAAATTTCCGTGAATCCTTGTAAAAAAACAGGGGTTGATAGTCGGAAGTTGAAATAATACTACTGAGGATTAGGGAAGGATTGTCTTATGGACTGAATCACCTTAACTGTTGCTTGGTCAAGGTAAGGTATGTTGGATTTTTTTTTTTATTTGTTTTTTTTTGGTGATTGATGAAAACTTGGAGAACTTAAAGGATAGTAGTTACAAGAATGTGTATGGAAATATCAAAGAAATTTGATCCAAATGTTTCTTAGTGGGTGAGATGTGACAGGACTCAACCACTGGATCTTTGACGTCCTGAGACAAGGTAGACATTTTCTTGCTCTGTGTATCTGAGTGTACCTGATACGCTCCCGTGATTTTGAGACAGAGCAGTCCAAACCATTGCCTGGTGATCTTGGATGTCCGGGTGTAATGTCCAGCAAATAGACGTAGTTATAGTTCCCTCCAAATGGGTAGGCACTGCTTTTCTACTTACAGTCTTTAGGGACGAGGTTGGGAAGTGCAAGTTTAATGAAGAACTTGTTTCTATGTGAGTTATGGTTAGAGAAGCACTGTTTTCACCTCTGTTTTGTTCATGGACTTCTTGAATGCCATTTCTTGGCCTCCTGAGTTTGGTCCAGGTGGGTAGACCAACCAATGCTCCTTTTGGTGGAGTATGAATAAAGAGAAGGTGAAGTCTAGGCAGGAGAACATGCATCTGGTGCTGGAACAACCTTCTCTTGCTTAAGACTAGATTCTGTCACTTTTCTTCCCGAGTTTTTTACAAGGTTATAGTCAGGCTCCAACCCTTAGGTCAAGTTAACCGCAGAGTAGGACTGACAGTGAGCATGGTGGCACTGAAAAGACATTTTTCCATGTCATAAAATTATTGAGGCTTGATAGGCACTTTTGAAAGCATTGTATGTGGCTCTTTGCAATGGCTCTTTCTTTTTCCATCAGAGCCCTGGCAATCTCTGGCGCTGACGGGTGGAATCTCATCAGTCTTGTCCCTCACCTCACAGAATGCTGCAGTTGCTTGAAATTTTGAGTGTTTGTTTTTTTCTGAAACTGTTTATAGATAGAAATGATTATATATAACAGAGATGTAACAAGGTCTACGATGTGCTGACTTCTTATTCGTGCTTCCCTATCGTATGTTGGCTCACTTCAGGGAGAGGAGCTCTGTTTATAGCAATCTTGAGTTGAACTCGTTTACAGCAGATCTATATTTGGGCATCTTTGCACATATCCTTGTGTCTAAAATGGGCACCATAATTCTTACCTGGTAGAGGGGGTAGAAGATTAGTTACTGTCTGTAAAGAGCTTTAAAAATGACAAATCCTATGTTTCCATATCTTCAGAATATAATTAGGAAGCCAGCCAATTAATCTGCTTCCTAGAAATTAATAGTTCAAAATTACTTGTTCTATAAAAATGGTTTATGTGCATGATTTGGGGTAAGTATATCCTTTTTTTTTTTTTTTTTGTCTTCCCATATGCAATGGTGTTTACTGAGAAACCCAGGCTCTGCTCTCGCACTGCATGGATGCATTCTTCAAAGCTGAGGCCCATTATATAATTTCATTGTTTTCCAGTTTATTTACTATTTGAAATGGGGCAGCATCTTTTTAGTAGTGAGGGTAATTTACTACCTGGAACAACTGATTGTAGGCTCGGGTGGGTTTTTCATTACTTTTTATGTTAGGATTGATTAAGGAGGGTCTGTGTCTCACCTTGATCCTGTACGTTTGATGCAGGAGCTGTCTGGTGAGATACTTCTGGTCTGTATTACAGACGTCATCAGACTATAAGGTTATAAATGTCTCTTCTGGCCTTTAAAGTCTGATCTTTTAATTAAAATACAGGGATGTCTTTTGTGGGGCAAAACAAATACTGTTAGTTTATAACTGAATTCACATGGAGGATCTATGCATCATTATCAGATTTTGGACAAGAAAGTTGGATAAGTAGGTGCTCTGGCTACTGTTTGGACAAGGAGGGAAAGGCTGTCAGTACCAGGAGAAAGGTTAGGGTTGCTAAGAATGGTGAAGGAACAAGAGAGGGTGAAAAGAACAAAACACAAAATACCTAATTTGTGAAAAATATATAAACCAACTGCCACTGATTACAGTATTCCCTGTTGCCTCTTTCTATCTGTTTCCCCCATCTGTCCTTTCTCTGTCACTTTGAACAGCACAGATGTGTACTAATACAGCTGTGTTGAACTGCTTAGTTACGTGGTAGGGCTGTAATCTTGATTCCCTTTAGCTCTGCTATGCATGAGGACGGACCAGGACTCGGATTAACTGGACTGTTCATTCCCTCCTCTTTGGCCCGAGTGGAAGGGCAGCTAACGGCACACAGGAGAAATGGAGGTAGGGACAAGAAGTGAGGAGATGTGTCCCCAGCCTCCGTGCTGGAATAGGTCATCAGGGAGAATAACAGGATTTCCATGCTGTTTGTCCATCGTTTGCACTGCAAACATTTCACTACAGGAGATCATGGACCCAACACGTACCTGACCATTTGTTTAACTCTCCACATACAGATTGAATGTGTGTGTTCTGAAAATGTCTCAAACTACAATTAAAACTAACTCTTTCAAAGGATGTGGTTTTCCCTTTGCAAGCATAAGGAATATGTTGTAAATAAACTGAAGCCTGTAAGGGATCTGAGTCAACAAGTGCTAGCTAAAATTTAGAGGTTTTATCGATAAGTGGGATCTGCAGACCTGAGTGCAGTCTTTTTCCAGTGCCTGGGAAGGTGAGAATCCTAGGAATGCGAGCGAGGGCATACAGTGGTGAGCAGAGGGATGCTTAAACCATTAGGCATTCGGAACTTTTTAGAAATTTGGCTATAGAAAGTATCTTCAGGGCACAGCTATTGCATCGGTCACCTAAGGAGGTTATATCGTGATGTCAGTGTCAGTCCCCGAAGACCTTACACGTGGGAGGAGAGGCTAAGGACATGCAGGAAGGCAGCACTTCTGGGAACGCTGTGAATGTTTACTAGTGAATATATTGGCATTGGGATGCAGCCTTTCAGGTCCCTAAAAAGTTAAATGATGGTCTTCATGGATTGGTCTGCCAGACAAGTCCCAGGTTGGTTGCCAAAAAGCTTTCAGGAGACCTGTCTCATATACGGAGTTCCCAACAAAATGAGACACTTTACCTGACTGTTCTGAATTCCAGTCCCGTACCTGCATTATAGACCTTATTTCTGTTCAATGCAAGGCCCTGTAGACAGCAACAGTAATGACTCTTGCGAGAAGAGGGAAAATGTCCCACAGCAAGGTAGTGCGCAGCCTTCTAGGCAAGCAGCTTGCGGTTTCTGGCAGGAAGTTCCCACTGGACAGTGTCATACGCACTTTGAGATGATGGTACCCGTGTTCAGTTTATTATTAGTGAATAATTTAGCTGTGTTTACCATGTTGCGTGAGTTCCTGCAGGCTTTACTTTTGTGAAATTTCCTTTTTGTGTGGCAGAATTTTTCCCTGTTGATAAACTACTGCTGAAGTACAAATGCTCTGTATTGAAAATACAGCAGATGGGGCCATATTAGCCTGATTCTCTCATCCATGAAAACAAATGCTATAACCATTGTAATTTGGCACGATTTTGATGCAAGTCAACAGAGTTCCAGGAGAATTGAGGTCTGCAGTGACCTTTGTGTATTCCTTGATTTTTGCTTTACATGCAAGCTGGGTATGGTATTTTGTTGTCAATAGTAAGGGTTTATAAAACAGGGTACATTTATGTATAATCTGTCTAATTCTAAAACTGCTGATTGCATATTGAAATATAATGACCTCAGAATGCTGTTGCTCTTGGCCCAGACAATGTTTGTGGAATGGCTCAGGAAGGCAGTTCACTGTCAGATGCCAGAATAGAATTTATGCAGCAGGTTGTAACTTGATGAATCCAATACTGGTTAAAGAGAGAAGACATCAAGCTATCTCATCTATACAATACAGGGGGTGTGTGGGTGTGTGTGTGTATATATGTAGTATATATTTGTCCAGTGTTAAACTAAACCCAGAACATATAACACAGCCTATCTCTGAATCTCCTCAGTGTGGGAGATGGAGATCCAAAACAATGTCTTCTCATGTGTTCTTGACCCAGTGGCTTGGCAGATAAAAGCCCTATTCTCTTTTACCTCTAGCAGTTTTTTTTCTGTAGTCATGTTCAATACCATTTTTCTATCTACCAGTGGTGATGAAGTAACATTAAGATGATAAAAAAACCCTTAATCCCTGGGTGCCACCACAAAGAACCACAGAAGCTAAAATACTGCAGTGGGTCTCTACCAGTTTTACACATTACCTCTTCAGTTTTTCTACAGAATTAAAATCCAAACCAAAATATGCAAGAAAAAAACAGACAATTAGTAAGAGCCAGCACTTCATGAAAATGCCAGTGTATCTTATTATAAAGTGCAAAGCAATTTGGAGGATTTAAAAGACTCACATACCATCAAGTGAAGTTTTAATTAGCTCCCATAAGACTATGAGAAAGGCTTTATTTGAGTGGACCAAAGGCCCAGCTAGTCTAATATCCTGTCTCACATTGTGACCATGAGGACATGCTGGGGAAGGCAGCAATTTAGGTACGTATTTCACTTTTCCTTTCCCTCTCCTCTGAGATGACTTTAAGCTTCCAGTTATTTTAACTTCAGGACTGTTTGAATTCTGAATACGTGAATTTTGTGTGTTCCGTAGCCCATGGTACAGTGAACTCTCTAGTCTCCCTACAACCCATTGACACTTACTGCATTTACCACAGTAGCAACACCACTTTACTGCCAGTTGCATGAAGAACCACTTTCTTCTGTTTGTTTTGAAGCTGGTTTCTATGACGTTCATTTAATAGATTTTTTTTCTTTTTAGTTGGAAGAGAAATAGAGCAGTGGATCCCTATCCATCCATTCCATACCTCTTGTGATTTTGTAGACCCACGTTATACCCCCAAAGTTGTTCCTTTCTTTGTACTGAAGAGTCTCAGCTTAAGTTTTTACTGATACGGATATCTGATTTGGATTTATGCAAGTTTTTCCATACCACTTTTATCTTTTTCTGAACCTTTCCCATTTTATGTTACCCTTTCTGTGATGGGAGGTCCAAAACTACTCACAGTACTCAAGATGTTTTGTAGCGTGACACCCTTGTCTACTTTGTTCTGTTTCTTTCCCAATCATACTGAGCACTTTGGTTTGGTTTTGGCAGCTGCTAAGGATTAGGCTGGTGTTTTCATGGAACTTGTTCCAGGATCTTACTCCTGAGTGGTAGTACCAAGCACAGAGCCCATCTTTTCACATGAGAAGCTTGGAATGTCACTTTACATTTGTGTACAATGAATTTAATCTGAAATTTTACTGTCCAGTAACTCAGGCATGTTGAGTCTGCAGTTCTTCATAATAGGTTCTCATTGTTACTGTCTTGAATAATTGACAAACTTTGTAATCTTTTGTAATGCCTGTCCAAGCCCTCAACACAATTCCCTGAGGAAGTCCTTTGGTGACCTTCTTCCATTGTAAGAACTAACAGATGGTCCAATACTCCATCTCTGTTTCCTAGCTTTTGATCAGGTTTTGTTTTTTTTTTTCTTTTTATGTGTGGAGGGACGTTTTTCTTGTAGGTCCTAGATGGCTAAGTGTTTTCCTAAAAATCTGTCAAAAGCATTTTGAAAACCTTATAATTGTAATCCAAATGCTTGTTGGCAGAGAACTCCACTGGGCTTAAAGGAGATGACATCCTTTTACAAAAGCCATACTGACTCTTCCCAAGTACATCATATTAATTCTGATGTCCACTAATCCTGTTCTCATTATAGCTTCTACTAATTGCTGTTTGCTGATACAAACATGAAGTGTACTAGCTTCCTAGATCTCCCTGGAAACTTTTAAAAAAATTGTTATGGTTTTCAACCTCCTGTCATTATTCCATTCTCATGTTAATTTAGCAACAATGGGCTACGAATTTCCTGCCAGTGGTAGTGGCACAGCAAGTCTCAAGACATGGCAAAACCCAGTCCCGGCATTTGTCTTCCCTTGACTCAAGGCACAATACTCTCCTTCCCACTAACATGCTGCTGATCCAGTGATGAGGAAGGATTGTTGTCTTCTCCCTCAAATACCTCCCTTATCTCCATACACTCATCCTTTTGCACTTGTTCCCTTTTAGGGATGCTGCCTTCTTCTAAATGTATTCCCTTCTTTTTTTTCCCTTCCCCAGGATGTATGAAATACAGAATACACGTAAATGTTTTGTATTTGAGAAGCTGGGCAAAAACACATCTGAAAACTTCATGCATTAACATGTCTTTGGATAGTACAAGGTGCTTTGATTTAGTCTGCAATTTGCTGCTTTTCCTTCAAGGATTATTGGGGAGTCTTCAGTTGCTGCAGTGATTGTCCTCTTGTGCTCAATAATTTTATTAGTGCTTGATATTGTATACAGGTTTCCTTCTAAAAGGAAATGTCTGTAGAAGTCAGGAATGAAAAACAATTTTAGCTTGCCAGCTTAAGTTTTAATTAATTACCTCTCCAACGTTTTTAGCCTCAGAGGTTTTTTAACATGCCCTTATAAAGATCAGGTAGTGAATATAAGCCTTAAAGATACAGCAAATGATTAAGCTTCCTCATACCTCACACTGAAGACAGACTTTTGTTAAGGCTCTTAGTTTTTGGTAGCAGTCTTGGTACACAGACTAACTTTTCACAGTTGTTTTGCATTTATAGCCTCTATTCTTATCAATATTGACGGCTGGAATTTTCTTTTCAAAGTACTCTTGAAGTCCTGGCTTGACTGATTAAACCAAGGGTGTGCAATAAATCACTGGAAGATCAGGAAAGAGCGTATACCGAGGTCACACCACATTTAAGATTTAAAAATGGTATTTTAATAGTATATTATGAAGAGAATTAAATTTGGTTTATGTTTAGTAAGAAAAGTTTAGGGAAAAGCAGTTCATAGTCAAGTAGCAATTACCAAACTATAGTAATTTACAAGCCCACAATACAACAAAATGTGGTAGTCACCTCGGAGAAACATAATTTAAATATCTATATGCCGTGCTGATGGAAGGATAAGGTAACAAAACTACATGGTGTAATTTCCCCAGTATGACTTTTTCCATCTGGACATTCAAAGCTAACCAGATTTAGGAGGAGCAGGAAGCATGAGCTTGCAGTAGGAATTGTCAAGCAGCGTTATTGTCTAGGGCAGCAGCTTCTCAGCCTGTGACGGGTAGCAGCACCGCCATGGGAAGATGAGTGCTCAGTCTCCTTGGTCCTTCAGTGATCCTGTAACTGAATTTTTGCAGGCATCACCACTAACTTACAAATGGAAAAGACACATTGGGTTACTACAACTACCGGGGGAGGAAAAGGAGTAACTGAAGAAACAGACGTAGTGATAAGTTATCAGGGGACAGGAGATAAGAGATAGGATAGGAGATGTCCTCTGCAGTTTCCATGTGAGGTGGAGGGAAGAGCATGAGCTGTGGGAACCATCCCCATGTGTTGGAGAGTGCGGTGCCTGCGTCAGTGTGACTCTCGCTTCATAAACAGCAAATGCTCTTGTCGGTCACAAGGAGAACGGCATTTTGCTGTCAGGAAATCTAGTCTCAGGGCTGTCTGTGTTGGTGGAAGCTCCACCCCAGTATGCCCTAAAAGTATTGTTTCTGTTACAGGGCATATATCATTTGGGTTGGTTTTTTTTGTTTTGGGTGTTTTTTTGTTTTGGTTTTTGTTTTGTTTTGTGTTTTACCAGAACGATGCTTATTTTTCCCCTTGGAAAGAATGACAGCTTCAGAGCTTTTGCTGCCCATTATCTGGGCAGTTTAATACAGACAAAGTTATGGTGTGAACTACTGTCATTGGGGAGCCCAGCATAATAATCACTGTACTCTGGTACAAGACTTCTTTCACTTAATCTTCTTCCAGTCTTGTCTCTGAAGCGGGGGTGCCCATCACCTCATTCCTTAGTCTTTCCTTTTCACTGTAGGAAGAAACTCTGTTTAGCACTAGATACAAGTCAGAGAAGTGATACACAACAATATTATTGATGCGTCTTGATCCCTTTGTTTTTTTCTTGTCTGTCAGTCAAGATAGTGCCTTCATACATATGCATGATATATGAAACTTTCCCTCCTTTTTTTCCCAAGCTTTACTTTGGAGAACTGCCAAAGACATTTTTATTAAAATGAAGACTTACCATTTTGCCTAATGCGTACTTGGATACCAAAAAGAGAACTAAAAATGAAAATACTGAATTTGTTTTAACTCAAAATACAGAATGTTCATTTTATCTTCTATGAGTCTGATGATTTGCAGAATAAACAGTAATAAAACAATTATGCAACTGAACCAATGGGCTTAACTTGAAACGGCCTTCTAGTCCAACAGACATAATGAATGATGATGAGGGTAGTTGGTGTAAATGTGTCCTATAGTTCTTAAATATTTACTGTCATCACTTCAAGATGATGTATGTATATGTGTGTATGCAGAAAGGTGGTTTTTACCTGTACTGTACTGCACTGATGTGGAAGCTGAGCTGTTTTGCAGATTGAATGGTAGTAAATGGTAGCTAAAATTATACATGTCTATATATAAATATATATGTATATAGATCCGCTGGCATACATTATCAACTTGAAAATCTAATAATGCATCACAGATACCATCTAATTTTCCTGTAGTAAATTACCTTTGTAAATAAGCAACATTTATTTTAAAAAGAGAATTCAAGGATGACATAGAGATTCTTTTTAGGGGCGTGTTATGATGTTTTGCTTGCACTTTGCTTACTCTAGAGTTGACTGCTTCTGGGTAAATTATGTGATGTTGATACTGATGCTGGAGTGCAATATGCATGTCTGAGTGGGGTGGAGGATGTAGATGATTTTTAAAGCAGCTTCTGAAAACAAATGCCTTTTATAGTTTAGCTCTTGTTTCCATTGGGTCCAGTCCTACTGTGGTAGCCCTCTAAGTTTGTTTGAATTTCTGCATTTCCTTGGCCTAACTAAGTGTTTAGATCATGCCTATCACCATAGTAACTACACACTTCTAAGTCTAAATTCTGCGACATGAGATCACTGCAAGTCTTGATCAAAAGAGGTCTGAGTTACCTCACTTTAAAAGAAAAAGTAGGGAGGACTGTAATATTGTCTCTCCCTTTAACTTAAATCCCTACACAATGGGATTAAATCCAGCGCTTGTCTACACTTGTGTCTTTATTCTAATTTTATATGTAGCAGCTTTATGAAGCACAAATAAGTTGTTACATAAATTGCAGCTCTGAACAGTGTGATTTATCTTTAAATACAGTTTTTAAAATAGACTATCCCAGTCTATAAACAGAGCACATTTGTGTGTAATCTTGCTGCACTTTTTACTGTCCTGTAGGTTGTTTTCAAATGCACTGTATTGTTATAAAAGTTTTTATCTATCACTGCTATGGAGAGTCCTTTGGATGTGTGTATTGGGTTTGCCTGGCAAGGTTTTGGGAACAGGGGGGCTACAGGGGTGGCTTCTGTGAGAAGCTGCTAGAAGCTTCCCCCATGTCCAAGAGAGCCAATGCCAGCTGGCTTCAAGACAGACCCGCTGATGGCCAAGGCCAGACCCATCAGTGATGGTGGTAGTGCCTCTGGTATAACACAGTTACAAACGGGAAAAATAAGACTGCTGTGGAACAGCAGCCAGTAGAGGGGAGTGGGAATATGTGAGAGGAACAGCTCTGCAGAGACCAAGGTCAGTGAAGAAGGAGGAGGAGGATCTCCAGGGACTGGAGCAGAGATTCCACCTGCAGCCTGTGGTGAAGACCATGGTGAGGCAGGCTGTCCTCCTGCACCCCCTACAGTCCGTGGAGGTCCATGGTGGAGCAGATGTCCACCTGCAGCCCATGGAGGACCCCATGCTTCAGCAGGTGGATGCCCAAAGGAGGCTGTGACCCCATGAGACGCCTGTGCTGGGGCAGGCTTCTGGCAGGACCTGTGGACAGTGGAGAGAGGAGCCCACACTGGAGCAGATTTGCTGGCAGGACTTGTGACCCTATGGAGGACCCACACAAGAGCAGTCTGTTCCTGAAGGACTGCACCCCGTGGAAAGGACCCACGCTGGAGCAGTTTGTGAAGAAATGCAGCCCGCTTCTCCAACACTTCTCTTGTGTTGGAGAAGCTCATGGAGAACTGTCTCCTGTGGGAGGGACCCCACACTGGAGCAGGAGAGGAGTGTGAGGAGTCCTCTCCATGAGGAGGAAGGAGATGCAGAGACAAGGTGTGATGAACTGACAGTAACCCCCATTCCCTGTCCCTCCACACCACTCAAGGAGGAGGTAGAGAAATAGGGAGTGAAGTTGAGCCTGGGAAGAAGGGAGGGGTGGGAGAAAGGGTTTTAAGATTTAGTTTTTATTTCTCATTATCCTCCTCTGATTTGATTGGTAATAAATTAAATTAATTTCCCCGAGTTGAGTCGGTTTTGCCCGTGACTGTAACGGGTGAGTGATCTCTCCCTGTCCTTATCTCGACCCATGAGCCTTTTGTTATGTTTTCTCTCT
>KZ506745.1:34619-60358 GCA_002844005.1 Limosa lapponica baueri | reverse complement strand
AAAAGACTTGCTCTCAGATTTGTTGTCACACTCTGCTTGCTAATGCAGGGTGTATTTCACGTAGTATTTTGCAGGCAGTTGTAAGCTCAGTGTGGTAGCTCAGAGCTGCCTGGAAGCTTGGAGCAAATGCCTTGCTACTTACGCCTTGCTGTTGGAGAAACTGTTTTAGCTGAGGCTTGGTGCTGTAATAACCACAATTTTGTATTTTCCAGTAGGGTGGGAATACAGCAGAGAGAATTTAAGTAAAGCACAAAACATGGGCAAAACAATCTCCTATCTACCTTCCAAATAATGTCTAGCTAGATCCAGAGGCCAAAGTGATAGGGGTTGCCACAGCTGGTAGCTTGATAAGAGATGAGTCTGCTGCTGCTCCCTATACCCAGGCTGATCCAGAAGTGATCCTGGGCATGTAATTCCCATGCAAATGAACACATATATGTATGTACAAACAGAGCTAGCCACGCAGATCAGCAGAGACAGAATCATTCAGCACTCACATGGACACAGGCAACACCAGCAGCTTCATCCTGTTCCCCTCTATGAATGATCAGGATGAAAGTACGTTAGTGGAAAATACATACAATGCCTATATACGGTATGGATCCCCCAAGTAAGTAGCCTAGCCGTGCAGGTTTCCAGGAGCTAGTCCTGGGTCCTCCGTCTCCCCAGTTGCTGGCACCTGGAATTACAAGTGCCCACAGACTCTCTCCAGTTGCTGGTACTCAGTCCCCATCCCTCACAGATACATTTGCATCCCCCCACCCCGTTTCCCCAGACACCATGGATCCCCCAGTAACTGGTCCAAGACAGTTGGTCTACCCCAGTAACTGGCCCTGGACGTCATGTACTTCTAGTTACCTCATGCACCCACATCCATATGCACTGTGGTCCCCCCATTAATTGGTGACAGGTTCCCCCCAAGCCTGTGTGCATGAACACACACACAGAGACCGTAACTGCCTTGCACACTTAATCTAGCTGGTAACTATCTGGAGCCCCTGTCTCCAGCTGTCACAGGCATGCACACGTATGTAGAAATGAGTTTCCCAGTCAATCACCCAACCTCATGGTATTCCTCATAGCTGGTTTGGGTCTCCTGTTCCATCCAGGAGCCAAGTCACAAAGTCTCTGGTGATCTAATGTAGACTTAATGCATCTTCAACACCTGGATTCCCATGACTAATCCTACTCACTAGCTAGCCAAGCTTGACAGTGACTGGTGATCACACACTGATGCACACACCCAGACGATGCACACACACTCCCACCTCTCCAGTGTGTAACTGACACTGCAGACACACAGGGACCTGGGTCCCAACTCCAGAAGCTGGCACTTAGAGCTCCATGGATGTGTATATGGAGTCCTCTCACACAAGAAAGTAGCTAGAAATGGAGTTTAGTGAGAAGACAGGATGGACTGTGTTGATCAGGTGCAGACCGTAGCCAGACAAGTGTACTGATCACCCTGGTTACATGTCACCCTTTATCCCCTTTTCTTCCCTTATCTCTGTGTTTTCCCAAACTTGTTCCTTCTCAAATATCCTTTTTTTCCTGCCTGTGGTTCCTCCCTTAAACATCCTGTAACAAGCCTTATGCAATCTCAAAATGGTCTTCCCTGTTTCCATAATAAGTTGATAACCCTTCTCAGCCTGAAAGGTGATCTGTAGAGCCTTTCCACTGGCTTATTTCTGTGCGTTGCACTCACTGGCTGATGAGGTTGGTGGCTCTTCTGTCAAAGCCCTGGGAGAACCTGGGATGGGGTAGGGGGCTTGTTTCCCTGACTGGGTTATTGCAGTTCCCTGCCCGGCAGTGTGGCCCTTCGTGTTCATGGAGGTGGGCCTTTGATGGGCTGTTCTTGTGATAGCCTTGGCAGCAGCCAGGTCAGGGGGCTTGTTCCTCTTGATTAGGTTATTTGGGTTACAGCAGCTGCCATTGTTCCTCTGTGCTCCCTTGTGTTCGTTAGGATCAGCCTTTTATCACACACCCTAACACTGCCTCCCAGAGGTGACCATACCTCCTTGTGCTCCTTGCACAGCACTTCGGAGAAATCTCTTTTGTGCTCTGGAAGGGCTGTGTTCCTGAAGCAGACATCTCAGTGCTTCTGCAAAGGGGTCCTTAAGCCCCTCAAGGGGGCCTGTAGGTCTTGGCAAACAGCACTTCAGATAGCTTAGACACAAAACTTCAAAAGCAATGATGGTTACACTGGTAATTACGTCTGTCCAGGAGATTGGTGTGGTAGTTGTTTTCTAAGGGAACATTTGAAATCCCATCAATCACACTCTGGAGATAGTAGCTACAAGTTTGTAACAGCTCTGTGAAGCCTTAGCTCACACAGCGAGGAGTGTCTCCTTTCCACTGTATTTGGTCTGGACTTCGTGGCTGCTGTTGAATTCTGTCGCAGTTTTGCGTCATGGGGTAGGGTGCCTTTCTGCTCCAGTTTGTTTGTAGATGAATTCCTATAGTCAGATTTTCCTCGATAAAGGAGTGCCAGGACAATTGGAACAGCTGTTTTTAGTATGAGTTGTGAGTCTAATGAGTAACACATTGGCTAATGAGATGTGTTTTCAGGATTGTCTCATTCTCACACAAGAGGGTAGCATTCCCTCCCCGGCCCGCACCCATGCTCCTAGAGTAAGCCAGACCCCAACTGGCATGGTTTGGGTGCACAAAACATCCTACGGTTGTTCAGACCACCCTTCTGAAAGACTCTCTATTCCAGTTTGCATTTCCCAGTCTCAATTAAAAGGATCTTGTAGTAAAAATCATTTGGGCTGTGGACATTTCACCCACCCTCCAATCCCAGTTGCTGTGGTTGTTCACCAGTCCAAGTGCCAATTTCCACGTTTAACTAGACATCAGCAGCCTTTATAAACAGATGTCCATGTGTGTCTGAAAGCCCATCTTAATTTTGTGTCTTCTGATAAACCTCAGCCCTGTAACCCTTGCAGCCATTGGTGTCCGTTGACATCCCATATCATACAGGAGTTCATTAAAGGTTAATGGTAGTTGTGTGTAGGTGGTCTTCTGTCACCTTGGTTAGTCCCATAGGGATGAAGTGGAGAAGTTCTATTGAAACTTTTACTTTTTCCATCCCTAGTGTGGCTGTTAATGTGCCATTAGACTTTAAAACCTGTCTGAAGGCTATTCCTCCTCTGTTAAGGAGTCCTATAGTTGCCTGAAGCTGGTTAGTATAGGCAGATGTAGGCAATTTCTTTTGCCTTCCAGACCCCCAGCTCCATGTTGCCTGGTTTTCATAAAGAGTTCATTAGGTTGTGAGTTTTGCATTTCAAAAGGGTGATTTTATATGACCATAAATAGTTCTGGCCAGGTCCAATGCCTGGTTCTTTCAGCGGCCTGAGCCGCTTTAGTATAGTTAGCATAGAGTGATCCAATGAACCATAACTCTGGTCTGAATTCAGTACAAAAATTAATTATATTTGCTGGTAGCACTTCTGGAGCCTTTATCTTGGTCTGCTACCACAAAAAGGAAACCCTAATAATGATGCACTGGTTAAACTTTCTTCAGTTTTCCTACATTTTCTGAGCATGTCAAATCTTACAGGGCCTAAATGATGCATCATTTTTCTCAGGACTTTCTTCATTTCTTCTTGTCTCCATGTGGTAGGTCATGGTCAATCAGAGCTTAAGGTTGTTGAAATACCTGTTTTGAGTCCTGTCTCTACAGATGATAGTAGGAAATAGCCTCAGCTTTCAGGATGTTCTGTCTTTGAGCCTTCCTACTTATTATCATAAATTTATAGAGCTGCTTCTCTCAGTAAAAAGTTAATACCAATTCATAGAAATCTGTGGTTTGCAGCAGTTACTTCTTTGTATTACATGATATCCAAGCCAGAGAACTAGATCTAGGCTGACTGCTTACAAGTTCTTTTATTAATTTTTCATCTTCCTTTGACATTTGAACACTTCGGTGGTAAAAGTTGTTTTAACAAAGGATTTTGTATGCATGGGTAATCATGTCAGTATGGAAATGCTGCCTTCTTGAAAGGCTACTGGTGTTATGCCGGATATACAGGTTAGCATTTTAGGTATGATGGTCTTTAATTTATATGTACGGAGAGATGGATGAAAAAGGCTGTTGGAAGTACATAAAGT
This sequence comes from Limosa lapponica baueri, assembly GCA_002844005.1. Classification (NCBI taxonomy): domain Eukaryota; kingdom Metazoa; phylum Chordata; class Aves; order Charadriiformes; family Scolopacidae; genus Limosa; species Limosa lapponica. The sequence goes on along the minus strand of KZ506745.1, from coordinate 56,245 downwards.
TTATTCCAAAGTCCTATGATTTTCCTTTCCCAGAACAAGTAGCAGTTTTGAGAAGGAAAATGGATAGCCTATTCTAAGTTAGTGTAGGTGTACATAGGCTTTTCCAATTAACTCCTCTTCATACTGCTAATTATGGGAGTGAAGGAAGTGTTGTTTGGTTTCCAGGCTGAGACTGACATTTTAGACAACCAAAGCCACTAACTAGGCAAAATACTCTTAAGTGCATCTCAAAAGAACAAAAACTTTTCAATCTTCCATAGCAAAGTTCTTGTTCCCTAGTACAGCAAGACTGTGGTAGTCTGGCTTAATGCTATTAAAGAAGCTGAAAAATCTAGATGAAGTTTCTTCCCCTGAAGGAGGAAAATAAAAATAAAAGATAGTGGAAGAAAAACATCATGTAACTTGAGTCTTACATCAGCTCTGACTGCAGCTGTACCCTTTGTGATTCTGTGTCATACTATTTTCCTCAGTCCTGAATAAAAGCAAAGCCAAATCTGTCAAATTCTGTATTGAAAACATTTGGTAGCAAATGTTTAAGAAAAAGAAAATTAGAAGAAATGGTCTTCTCACCTATCTGGATCTGATTTTAGGTAGAAAACACTACTCTTTATATTAAATGTAAATCAAGGTGCTGCAGGCACTAAGGAATGCATTTTCTTACATATGTTACGTATATTTGTATCTTTATCTCTCATCATTGTAAAACAACTAGTGCTAACTGTGTTTCTAATTCAGGCACTTTTTATCATGTGCAAATGCCTTTTAGGGTACAAAGAGGTAAAGTACTATGGATTCTGAAAAAACAGGATTCTTGCAAAACAAAAAATACTATTATTGAACAGTTTTAAAGAACTAAATCTCATACCTTCTTACTGTTCATTGCACAGTTAGGATATATGGATTGCTTCACGACAGATTTGTTCATGTATGTTCTTTTATTTTTTTTTGGAAGAGATGTCCTCAGCTTTTTACTTTTTTTTTTCCTCATGTATTGTTTACTATGTGGTAGTTAAAATATAACAATAAATGCAATAGAATTAAATTCACTTCCTATTCTTTTTATAATCTATTCAAGGAGGGAAAACCTTTGCTTTATGACAGCTGTGGGAACTCATTCTAATTATTTTAAATCTAAGCTTGTGTTCCAGGTTAGGTGTTGAATTTAATAGCTGCACTCAATATTGTCCCCCTCCAGTATACAGCTGCACTAGTACTGATTGAAATGGGAGTAAATATATACAAAAAAAGATTAACTGGAGAGGATGTACATTATTACATTTTTTAAAGCCTCACAGTATTTAATAGCAAATATTCATTTTTTTTATGAATGCTGTAACAAGTAGAAAAAAATTTAAAAGGAAAATATATGGGATCCAAAAATTCCTTCTGTCAAATTCTGTGCTAACTTGAAAGCATAAAAAGATAAGATAGTCAGCATTTTCAATGATAGATCATAAAAACCTAAGAGATCCCTTGTCAAAGATACAGGGCTTCGTTCTGCCATGTTTTGTGCTGTTTCGTCTTTATCTTGTAAAATTACTTAACTCTCAGAGGAACAAGCTTCCTGAAACCTAGTTAAAGAGGCAGTTTGTGTCTGTAGATTCTGCTGAACCAAAGCCAGCAAACAAGCACATCATAGGACTGTGCGTTTCCTGCACTTTTAAATTATCTATGTGAGAGGGACTGAACCACATGAAAGAACAGTCTAATGAAGATTTTGCATAAGAAGAAACTGATTTCTCATTTATCTGAAGCTGGGAACAGTACTTCCAGTATGGGCTATGGGTGTGACATCTAATTGCACTAGGGATACTGACCTTTTTCAGGAAAATAAAAATCAATGCCACTTTGCTGCCCAAGAGCTAAAAGAAAGACTGATACCATAGTTCCTGTTACTAATTAGAATAAATGCATTTATTTGAGTGATCTCAAACTGACCTAAACAATAAAATAGGTGCTAGCAAACTAAAATAACAGTTATGATGGGAATTCTTCCATAAAGAGAACTGACAGGTGGAGAGAATCAGAAATAGTTCTGATGAATTGCCAGGTGCTCCCCCCAAGTCCTCACAAAGGATGGGAAAAAAGCAGCCCTTAAAATAAATAAAGTACATTGAATTAATAGAATTCTTGGGCTTAGCCTGAGAATTGGAAGTTCATAAAAAGATTAGTGCAATTGTCTTGCTATCGGTAACTGGATACTGGGAAACTGGGTACTGCCAGCACCTGTGTCGAGAAAGGATATTGAACACTATGTTTGGATGATTTATGATCAAGCTATTCATTATATATTAAGCCAAACAAACACAGTTTTGCAGGTTTCTTGTCACTGGTGCAATGTTTATTCTGTTAATATCTCATAAGGGGATATGGAAGACAGTATTTGGCTATTTTTACTAAAATGTAAATGTTTTCCCTTTTAGTTATTCAGACATTCTGATTGAAAGGGAGGTGTTAATGCAGAAGTACATTCATCTCGTCCAGATTGTAGAGACTGAAAAGATTGCAGCCAATCAGCTTCGACATCAGCTTGAAGATCAAGACACAGAAATTGAAAGACTTAAATCTGAGGTATGTGCCAGAGCCATCAGGCAATAACTGAAATATAACATTATGCTCTGTGCGTGGCAATAATATTCAGTATTTCTGTCATATTTGTGAGAATAATGGGACCCAGTAAGGTTAATATGTAATAGTCCCCCTGTGAATTCTTGGCTAAATATTTTTCTTAGAAATATTGGGGAGTGCTAAACTGACTGGATTACCTCTTTGTCAGAGACTTTAAGATGACACATTTCTTTGCCATATGGGTGCCATTGATTGTATTATTTCCTACCTGTCTTCACACCAGGAGTTTGATCCTTGACACATTGTCTTTGGTTGTGACAGTATTCAGAACTATTCCAAATTGCTCTATTTCAATGAATGTTAAAAATTTCGGTGCAGTCCTGAGCTGATAAAGCCTGACAGGCACACTTGGTTTTGAGAGGAGTGCCAGCTCTCTGGTCCTTCCTCCATCTGGATCAAGAGCCTTGTTGGTTTTCAGAAAACTGTTTTCATGTCCCTGTGACCAAATATGTGTTTGTCATTCTGTGCAGCTTTAACAGGGTTGAAGAAGGGGAAAATATTTGTCTACTAGTTCTGTAGCTAAGAGTTTCACTGACTTGAGAAAGCATTTAATGAATGGTTGTTTTTGTCAGATTATAGCTCTCAATAAAACAAAAGAAAGAATGCGACCTTATCAAGGCAACCAGGAGGATGAGGACCCAGATATTAAAAAAATTAAAAAGGTAAACATGGACTTTCTGTGCTTAAGAGGAGAAGGGTGGGATGGGGGGTGTACTTCTGTATTTCAGTCTGTCTAGTTTTGTCTTCATTTATTTTCATTAAGTACAGTCAAATAGTAAGATTCCTTTTGCCCTGTCCCGACTTAAACCTCTTAAATTACATCAGCTTCCTATGTTTCAGTGCCACATTTATCCCATGGTGCATTTGTTACTTAAGTATTCATTTGAACTTGCAAGGTATATATTCAGTTTCTTAAAGTAGCTTGCACATTGCATTCAACTGCTGGTAAAGATTGAAATTAAGTCATGGGCCTTTCCTGTGGGAATCATGTACACAGTGACTTTATACTCCTTTCTTATAAAAATGCTTATAAAGATATAAGAGAATGACACATATTCTGTCACTGCAACTGGAACACAAATATTGAAAATGCAAAGGGCAGTCTTGATTTAGGTTGCCAGCCAGTCTGTTTGATGGTGATTGTTCCAGGATGCTATGCCCAGTGTTTTTTAATAACAGGGAATTCATTTAATAAATGGCATTCTTGCTTGAAGTTGTGGTCCTGTATGTGTCACCCTTATTCTCACCGCATTCAGTCTCTTAAATTGCATAATGTCCTTTATGGTATGTGGACTCAGCTTCTGACTTTTTCTGCGTGACACAGTCTGAGTCAAGGTCAGCACTGAGCTGGTGCACTCGTGTGACTTTTCCTTCTCATGTAGATTAAAGATTGTAATAGAAGCTGGAAATGTCTCTTAGTAGAAGGAGAGCTCTGGTTCTGTATGTAATTCACTGCATTCTACATCTTGTTTTTTTTGACAATTAGGCCCTTTTTTAAAAGTTGTTTATTTTGCATTTCTTTTTCAAGATGAATGATTTTCACATCAAGATCAGGGCAAAGACGTATTGAAATTTTCCATGACCAGATGTAGACCTTTTCTGTAATCTTTAGTCCACTTTTAACTTCAATATATATTATGCTTAAGTAGATTTTTCCATGACATAGAGGTACTTTTTAAGAATGCTAAAAATTTGCCTTTTTTGGATAATAGTATTGCTGGCCTAGTCTGATACTAAGGAGTATATTGATACTTAGCTTCAAATATATATGCTAAGTTGTATCTATTTAAAACAGAAATGAAACTGAGTTTGACAACTATTTTAGAATTACGTCAATAATGATATTGAGTCTGCCTTGAAGCACGTTACCTGGAATCGTTGCACAATACCTTTAGGGGTATAAGAGAAATATGTAAGGGGAGGTAAAAGGAGTTGAAAAGCCTGCATGGCGTGTAGCACAGTTATGCTGACAGGAATAGTGTATACAAAGGTACAACACTGAACTTGCAGTAAAAGGTACCTTGATATGTATGTGGTATCTTTTCAGTCTGTTTCCTGGCAACAAATATGGCCAAGTGATTGTGGGAATTTCATTAACAAACAAATCTAAAAAAAATATAATTCAGGAACAATTATAGATCAATAAGGGCAACAGACTTTTTTTTTTTTTCTAACAGAGGCATTTCATTTAGAGGATTATTTATACAATGAAGACCTTATGATAAGTCATGTAATGTTTTTTCTCATTCTTCTTTTCTGCTTGGTCCATTTTTAGGTCCAGAGCTTTATGCGGGGATGGTTATGTAGAAGAAAATGGAAAACTATTGTCCAAGATTATATTTGTTCTCCCCATGCAGAAAGCATGAGAAAAAGGAATCAGATAGTTTTTAACATGGTGGAGGCTGAATCTGAATATGTGCATCAACTTTATGTTCTTGTGAACTGTTTTCTGCGGCCCTTAAGAATGGCTGCAAGTTCAAAGAAGCCACCTATCAGTCACGATGATGTTAGTAGCATTTTCCTCAACAGGTATGAGGGGTTTGGTTTGATTTTTGGGGGGTTCTCTGACCACTTCTTCTCATTCTGCTTCAGTTTACAGTAGTGAGGTCTGGCACTTGTTTTTTTGCTCTGATATAAGTAATGTCACTGAGGTAGACCATGTTTCCAGGGGAAAAAGACAAGGTGCTGTTGGTGATGCTGTTTCCAGCAAGAGCTAGACCTCTTTTGCCTCCTTACTTCTATTTCTTCCTCTGCTAGAGGAGGAAAATGACAAATTGTGCCTCTTGGGTCAGTTCTTATAATTTTCTGTCACCTTTCCTGTTTCTTTTTCTCTTAAGAGAGCAAAATTGGACTTAGTGGCCTCATATGATCCGAATAAGACCCTGAGGATGAGTACATCAAATCCTCTTTTTTCTGTTGCCCTGCCTAAGGAGCCTCCTTCCCTCTCACTTGTCTTTTCATATCCTACAAAAAAGAACTATTCTTTGCATTAAACATCCAAGTACTATTGTAATGAGTATGTACAAATAAGCCAGCAGGCATCTAACATTTAATGCAGGATTGGGATTGCATCCAAGTCTGCCCCAAACTTGTAAGAAATAGAACATGTTCCTTTAGTTATGAGACAGGTCCCTTTCATAGCTCGTTCATGATCACCATACTCTTTACGGTTTCTTGTACAACTGGGATGTCCCCTTCTTCTGTTGACCTCATAAGCTAAAATGCAGTAGTAAGTTTCACGTTATAGAAAAGTTGTAAGCTTCAGTTCTTAAAGAGCAGCAAGCAACAGTGTAGGTGACTACCACTGGCTTGAGGCTTCTGCATCTTACTGGTCCTCTTAAACTATTGAATGCATTGTCAAGGATATTCTTGGAAAAAACATTCATTAAACTGTGTGGAACACGATATTTAATAGATGCTTTTATTTAAAAGAACTGAACAGTTGTAATATGCTTTTGACACCAAATAGTATGTATTTTTAACACATACTACACTAAAAATTTTAAACAATGCAATAAGAGGAAGCACTTACTTCCATAATAATAGCTATCTTCTGTTTTTTCTAGCAAAGTGCAAGTCATACTACTAACCAGGAAGAGAAGTTTCTCTATGAATTATTAATCAGAAAATAAAACCTGAGTTATCTGTTTTGTTTGTTTAAATACTTGTTTTTCAGTGAAACAATCATGTTTCTTCATGAGATATTTCACCAAGGCTTAAAAGCAAGAATAGCTAATTGGCCTACCTTAATCCTAGGTAAGTTACTCTATTTTCTCTAGGGGTACAATTTTCATATTTATTTTTGAAATTACAGTAAGGTTTGCGGTTTTTTTTAAAGGCAGGACTTTTTAAAAGTCCTTTTTGAGTGGAACGCATTTCCAGAACTAACACCACAAGATATGCTGTAGTGGGAGTCCCATGTGGGCAGTAATGACTGGCTTCCAGTCCGTGTATGAGAGTGCCTCTGCCCTAAGTATTGATTAAACGTGGGCCCCTGAATTTTCAGCAATACTGTCTGAGTATTAACTAATCGGAACAACCATGTTTTGGCAGGTGAAAGAGCCGAGTTTAATGTTTCTAAAATCCCAGTGTATTGGAAACAGCACTGATTATAGTAATTCACTTCGATAGAACATAGTAGTTTCTTTAAAAATATATTTCAAGAGATGAGTAGCTGGGGAAAAAAAAAGCATTTCTTGACTTTTTCTAGCTGACTTATTTGACATTCTGCTGCCAATGCTGAACATATATCAAGAATTTGTTCGGAATCATCAATATAGTCTACAAGTACTGGCAAACTGTAAGCAAAACAGAGATTTTGACAAACTCTTGAAGCAATATGAAGCCAACCCAGCATGTGAAGGGCGAATGCTGGAAACTTTCCTTACTTACCCCATGTTTCAGGTAGTCTCTGTATATTTTTTGTGACTATTTGTTTATAGTGTTTGGTTGATTCATTTTGTGTTACTGACATTATGATTGACTGAAGATTCTTCTTGCTTAACTAAAAATACTCTCATGCAAATTAATTCAGTAATTAAGTTATTATACTGAAAATTAATTATTTATTATACTGAAACAACACTTATTTTGTTATTATACTGAAACTCTACCTGTAGAGATCTTTTCTCCAATTATACTGGTTATTCAGAATCTTATGTGTGTTGAAGGGGAATGTGGGACAAGGACTAACGACAAAAGAAAAGAAGCTGAGAAATAATTACTGAACTTCTGCCTGCTGCAGGATTATGAAGCAGTCCAGAGAGGGAAAATATACCTGGTATAGCAAATTAGAGCAGCCACAAGCATTTTGCTAGCATTACATTTTGAAACTTTACTCCCACTTTGTTCTCCAGTGACTTGGTCTTTAGAAAATGAAAAATATATTGCAAAAGTGTTGAGAACTTTATTTATCCTTCTGATATTTTGACATGATCTGCCTGGATTAATTATTTGCAGCTGTCTATGCAACGACAGCTTTGCAGCAGGAGGCCTATGAAACACTGGTCTGATGGTTTTGTGTCTTTTACATTTTGTGTCTTTTTTACATTTTGTGTCTTTTACATGCTCTTACTCAGCAAGAGAATAGTAAAGCCCCTCAGTTTGTTCAGTGACTGGCAAACCAAGCCAAGTAGAGTCAAAAAAAAAGGGGAGGGGAGGGGGGGGGAATCAGTGACACTTGTGTTAGTGCTAGTTATTCATATTAGCCTAAAAGGCCATTAGCATGTAACAATACATTTTTTAAGCTTTGAGCTTGTATGTTGTAAAGTTTTGGGGTTTTTTGATTGAGCTGAAACAAGGTCATGGGATCTTAGAAGGGAGAGAGAGAGGATCCTATTAATATGTGGTAGAGGATGTCATTGCTGATGACTTTTTACTTCAGCATAATAAGTCATGTCTCCTCCTCCTGAATAACTTCTGTTCTGTAAAGGCAGTATCACTTGGTTCTGGTTAAAAGCCGTGACACTGCTTTAGGTCATAATAAATGGATCAGGGTCCTTGTGCTAGCCTGTGGCCTTCAATAGTCAAATGCTGCATATTCTTCGATGTCCATTGGAGCAATGTGAATTTTATCTAAAGGCAAACAGGTCAGCTGGCATTTTCAAAGTCACAAGAGATTTAGATGCACGTATCCTATAAAATTGAGGGAAGGTATGTACAGATCTCCCAGGGGGTTTTGAAAAGTTTCCTCTATGGGCACTTGGATGTAGCATGAAACAATGAAATTTCATGTCATATTTGTGGCTGCCTCTGATTTGGTCTTTTCCTTAAAAGACAATAAATGGATCTTGTGCTTCCTTAAACTGAAAACATACATATGCATATGCCGTCTCTATCACCCAAAAATTCCGTATTTTTGGCAGTAGTTATATTTAGAATGTATGTATAATAATTTAGCTGTGGATATTAATTTAAAAAAGACTATGTTTACAAAACTTTTGTTATCAAGGTAATGGCTAATATTTTTTAAAAAGCTGTATTGGAATTATTCCTTTAAGGATTTACTGATTTTATACCTAATTTGTTTTAAGATTCCTAGATATATTATAACACTTCATGAACTTCTGGCTCACACACCACATGAGCATGTCGAGCGAAAAAGCCTTGAATTTGCTAAATCTAAACTAGAAGAACTTTCAAGGTAAGATTTTTCTACCTCATGTTTGACAATCTTGGATCAAAGGTTTTTGAAATGAAAAAAACTATTTTATTTATTTTGGCTTGATTTTGTGCTTTTTAAAAAAAATTCTTTTAAAGAAAAGGATTAAAACCAAAACCAAACAAAGATAATGAAAAAACCCCCAAATACCCCAGCATAATATTTTGGCCCTTCTATTTTTTTGGGGCTACCATAAATCTAGAAGTGTCTCCTTGTCTTTTGGGTAGGGGAGAACAGGAGTTGCTATAGGAACCACCTAGTCCTGGGTTATGACCAAAGCAATTTTCTTTACCTAGAGAAATTAGTATTTTTTTTCACAGTTTAAAGAAAAAAGGCATTTCCAATACTCTGTGACAATGGAATCAATCAGGGTCTTGAAAAGTACTGAGCTCTCAATCTGTGTTATAGTTCACGTGCGTTCATGAAATAACTGATTTAATATGATTCAAATAGTGCCAGATAAACAGGAACTAAAGATGTATGTTGAGAAACTGGTGCTCCCTGTAGAAACCTGCAAAATTAAGCCCTTCCCTGAACTCCCAGACCATTCTCAGATGTTCCCCTGTGTCAGCCCAGGAAGAAATTCAGTTGTTATCTCTGGGAAACACAGTTTTCTGCTGTGAACAAAGAAATGCTGCATGAACTCCAGGATATAAATCTTGAGTGTCCGGAGTATTCAGCAAAGATGTAGTTGCAAAATATTTAATTGTAAAAGAGGGATTGCTTTATAGCTTTTGATAATTGCATGCTCTTGACTGCTCAGCTTTCTTTTTCTGTTAAGACCAAGTTGCTACCTTTTGCGAACTACCTGTTAATTTGGTGCTTTTTATTATTTCTTTTTTGTCCTGCTGTATCTTTAACAGAGGCAGCTTTCTGAGTCAGGTCATGTTGTGCCACTTCTTCAGGCTCTAACTTCTTAAAGAGCTGGGCAGGCAATATCTTTTACAGAAATGTCTGTGTTTGACTCCTGCAGCATTTAGCAGGTTCTACCCTGTTCTGAGGCCATCTGAAGTAGAAAGAAGTAATGTCTCTCTTCCACTCAAGCAAAGCAGAGAATTTCTCTGGCCGGGGTTATGTGCACAAGCAGATCAATCAGCTTCGACTTGGCTTCATCTCATAAGTCAGAGCTCATTGCTGATCCAACTAATTTGTCACTGAATGTTCAGAATTGGGGGCTGAGACTGATTGATCCTCCTCTGAGCACAAGGCAGGCAGTATAGACCATAAATATAAAGCTTTGTGACTCATTCCATCACTTTAATGTAGGTCTGAGGGAGGAGGAGCTTTCATATAGTGCAATCCGGCCCCAGTTTAGAACAATATTATATATCACACCACCATATAAACTTCTGGGTTGGTTTCAGCCTTAAAAAAAATCCATTTTTCTCTGTGCAAGGGGAGGGTGCCTACGAAAAAAAGTGGAAGAAAGTAAGTGGTGAGCTATCAAGGCTGTGGTTGTTATAGGAAGCAAAGGGGAAGTGAATGGTACATTGAGATGTAAACTGAAGCAAAGCAGACTGGGAACTTAAAGGGACTCCACGATATGTTATGACTAATAGAAAATGCTAGGAAACACTTCCAGGTTTGTGGCAGCCCAGTGTATTAAGGATCAAGAAGCACTATTCTATCAGCGGTGAAGGGTTTTCAGCTTGGTGGCATCTGTCAGATGTGTTTAGGAATAGTCTAAAAACAAGTCTGGCAAAATTGGTTCCACTGCTGCAAAAAATGAAGCGATTACAAGAACGACTTGATAGGGAAAAAAAGGCAAGAAACTTGCTCTAGAGCGATCATGTACTGCATGGTTATATCTGCTTTGTAGCAGGTGGCAAAAGACATCAGCTACTTTCTGTGTCTACCATGTGTTAAGTACAAGTGAAAACAGATACAATAGGTTCAAGATAAATTTCAGAGAGTTTAAACTGCATTTTGTATTGTGTCTAACAGGGTGATGCACGATGAAGTGAGTGACACAGAAAACATCCGGAAGAATCTAGCTATAGAAAGAACAATAGTAGAAGGCTGTGATATACTACTAGATACCAGCCAAACTTTTATACGCCAAGGTAAGACATTCTTCTTTGAAGCTATTTACATAATAATGGAAAAAAAATGCATTAAAACCAGCAGGGTCGATGTTGCCATCATTGAGCAGGTCAGTGCACTGGGCACATCTAGCATCTGGAGACCACTCATGGTTCATAGAGGGTAAGTCACAAAATGCCCTGATGACAACTAATTTTGGGCTGTAGTTGAACCCCACGCTTATGCTGTTTTCTTCGGGACCAGCAGCACATGAGTAGTAAAGCACCCATGAGACAGTGATGTATGTTCTGCCTGGATTGTGATCTTCAAAAGTATGGAAATTATCTACAGCTCCATGGAGACCAGGGCTGCCTGGCCAGTTCACATGGCAGCCCCAGCTGATACCAACGTTCAGGAAAAAGTGCAGGAGAAATGTGAAACTTTGTCAGTGGTAAAGTGATTGCTAGGAAAGAAAAGAGCTGTCAGTTTTTCCCGTGTTTCTCAGGGCTTTGGAAACATCTCAAATTGATAGTGCGAGCATAGGTATAATACCTGAACATACTCACTTTGCCTCTTGAGAAATGCATTTTTGGGCTTTAGTAGAACTTCAAGATAGATATAGAAAGCACTTCTGCAAGAAGAAGTCTTGAAGAAAAGGTGTCCTGTTCTGTCAGGAATGTAGGACTACTAATATAACAGGTAACAAAACAAGAGGGGAAGAGCCAAACTATCTATCAAAACTTAGTTATAGTAGAAGTGAAATTTGTTGTTAAGTTCCACAAAATTGTGGTAAAATAACTTTTCCAATTAATGTAAGTGTCACCTTTACAGGAACTGCAAACTGGTTGTGGTTCTTATTTCATGGGGTTTACTTTAATGTTAAACCAGCGAATGTGAAGACTTCATAACTGAAGCTTATTTTTCTCCCATTTATGTAATAATTTACTTCTGGATCTTCTAAAACAAGTTAATGGGTTTGTATACACTACCTATAGATCCATAGCGTAGGGTATTGCCTGCGTAAAAGCTTCTTTGTGTGTGAAAAATGTTAAATATATTTAGGAAAGGGTAGGAATGTAATTTAGGTACATCCTTTCATGAGATCTTTTCTAGATAGCCTTAGCAGAACATTTGGTATTTAATAGAGCCATATACACAGCTGGTAATTAGTAGTCTTTGTATATATTTTGAAATCCATTCTGTGGTGTTTCTGTAGTCATGTGGCCAAACTATGGGACTTTCTATGATAACTTCCAAGATGGTTTTTACAACAGTCACTATTAAATTCCTTGGTTCTTTGTTAAATATGTGCATTTGTTATAACTGAAGTATTTAAAGAATTATGAATATGGCTTTGACAAAAATACAAAGCTGTTATGTTGCATCCACAACAAAAAAAATTATAGGGCTGTGATTATCCTAGATTGACTCATATAATACAATTTAATTAAATTTTAGAAAATTGTTTTCAAGATAATTACAGTGTTTTGCATTTATATATTTATTGGGGTTTTCCCCCTTAAGACTGGATGGTAGTATTTTGTCTGTGTATGCAGTATTTCATCAGTAAAAACTTTTTATTTTTTCTGTGGGAATCAGTCTGAAAAAGATTACTGTTGGGGTGTTAGGCCCAGGTCAAACCCATAGTTTAAATATATTAAATTGAGATTTGTTTCTGGGCGTGCAGTCAAAGGACAGTGGACAAGACTCTATGTTACAGAAGGCTGTATCACAGTTTATCTTTCGGAGCATCCACTCCATATGATTTCGTGTAAGTGCAGAAATATGAATAGAGCTACTGAAGTAATAAATGGGCTCCATTTTCCTTTCACATCTGACAGTAGGGCCACTTTGACAGTGATGTCCATGTCCTCTAATTTCAATTAGGTTCCTATTCTTTGTGTTGATCAGTGTAGACAGGTACAGGAAACCTCTTTTCAGCTTAAAAAAGGAGAGAGGTGCCTCTACCTTTGTTCAGACTTTTTCTGTGAAGGTTAGTTACATCTTTGCCATATGTTATCTACCTTACTTTCCTAAGAAGAGGTTGATTCTGTTGAGCTATACAAGTTGATTAGATAGGAACTGTCTCTGGCAGTGCTTTGCACTGTAGATTGTGGATTCCCCTTCAGGTTTCTTCAGGTCTGTTTTTCTCTGCCTCTTGCTTAGATACAGACTTTATTGTCAGGCACACTATAAATCATGGCAGACAACTAAGGAACATTTTCTTTAGGAGTCTAAAGGAAACATAGGGAGTCTCAATCTGCAATCCGGCGTTGGGTGACACCCAGACAACTGGGCATCTCGAGGCACTTTAGATGCCCCCAAACATTCCATGTGATCTTCCTACCATCAGCTGCTATGAGCTTGCCTCTACTGATAAATATATCACAACCACAAAATCATGGAATAATTTAGGTTGTAAGGGACTTAGGGAAATTATCCAATCCAATCTTACCTGCCCAAAGCAGCATCATGTCTGGTCAGGCTTTGGCTGCTTCCAAGGTCAGAGATTCCACAGCCTCTCTGAATGAGCAACTTGTTCCAGTGTTTGACCATTCTTATGGTAAAATTAAAAGACATCCAGAAAGGAGAAAGCCAAACAGAACTTGTAAATCAGGCAGCTGCATGTAGGCTATTTTTATTTACTTTTTAAATGCAATCTTTTATATTTCTTGGATCAAACGAAGGCAAATAGAGTTACTATTCTGGCAGTATTAAAGAACTGAAAGTGCTTAGGTCTCTAGCTGAGATTCCTGAGATTGCACTAATTGTCCAAACTATGCTATTAACAAATGTTCCAAAATTAGCCTCACTTGCTCATTGCACTGCACACTGGCCAATTGTGACCATTTTTTTCCTTAAGAGGAAATCTGTAGTAGAATGGATGGTGGGCAAATGCCTGGTTTCATTAATCACAAAACCTTGATGGGAATGCATGAGGTCCTTGTTTGATGTCAGCCATGCAGCACATATAGGAGACGTGTTTCTCTCTGTAAATATTGAGTATCAAAAGACAGATAATACAGTCTCTCTTTTCTGCATTTAAAAAATCTAGCTTATTTTGATTTACCTTATTAAACGATAACATTTCAGCTCCACACAAGAACACCATTTAACCTTCAGTGCATTGTAGCAGAACAGAATATAATACTCCTGAAAGCATTCTAATGAAAAGAAATAAATAGAAAGCTACCTGCAAAGCTGTATCTGTAAGGGTATCTATAGTATTTATAGATACTATTATTCTGAGAAGCAAAGCAGAAATGAAACTTACAGGTTGACTATTGTTACCCTAAATGCGTAGAGGGAATTTCAGGAGAAAAATGTTGCTGAGAATTTTGTGATGGGAAGTTGCCTGGGGATTGTTTTGTACACACTCCTTGGCTGTGCAGTGGGGGCCAGTTGGTGTAACGTGGACAAGTCACCGTTCCAACACATGGGAATGATCTCCTTTCTATCTTTCGCAGTTGAAGCAGGTAGGCTGTTCTGTCCAGGGGAAACATACAAGAACCAATAAATATCTATGGATTTTGGTCAGAATTTAGGTGAACCTAAAAAATGTTGCAGACCTTTGCAGATTTCTAGAGTGTAACTTTACTGTTCTGTTGCAGATTTAATGGTGTATATTTTGCTATGCCAGACAGTGTAAGTTTCAAATATATTCGTAGCATAAGGCTAATTAAATGTATAGAGGGACCTAATTGTAGAAGAACGTAGATAAACAGTAGCTTTTTCAGTTACCTTAATTTCTCTGTTAGTTTAAGATTGCGTATGCGAACTTTGAACATGGTAATTTTTTTGAAAATGCAGAGTAAGAATTACTAATCTAGTACTTCATGGATAATTCTTTCAGGCTTGCATTGTGTCAAGACATTGCCACTAGTTTGAGCTTTGATACAGCTATTCTAGTCCAATAACTTGTTGCCTCTGAAAGAGGCAGGCCAATATCCATCCCCTCATGCTCCTACTGCTGCTGTTGTTTGCTTTGCATCATCACTGGTGCTTTTTTGACCTTGCAGTCAGGTGTATCAGGGAACTAAGTCAGCTACTTCTTTGTAGCATTAGTTTCCTGCTGGTTTAGCTCTATTAGTTAGCTAATGTTGGAATAAGATGAGAGCCAGTGTAAGGGTGATAGTAAGGATAGATGTGTGGGAATGGGATTAGGGTGTCTCTTGGCTGCCCTGTCTGGTAACAGCAAGTCGCATCATAAAACCTTTCCATCCGATATATGGAGGAATTGCACTTCACCACCAAATTTAACTCCATATCCAAATTTGGGAGTGATACATATGGTGATAGTGGTCTGGAAAAGTTGGTCAGAGGCTGGTTTTGAGGTATGAAATGGCAGAGAAGCAAAGCTGTCCCCAGTCTGGAGTTTTGCGGAGCACAAATTCAGACTTACGTAACCAGGTTCAATTTAGTTCAGAAGTGTTTTACTGGTAACACATTTAGATGAGCTGTGGAGCCATGAAAATTATGCAGTATAAGATAAGGGGAAGAAATATGCTTCATTTCCATCTCTCTTGCACACACGCATACACAAACTCTTCTCCTTCAAAATCTTTGCTTTTCATCCTCTGTCTCTTTGGCTTGAAGTAATGTATATTTTGGAAGTCTAGCAGCTGTCCAAAGAGCAGTTTGCCATTCAGCTTCATTTTCTGATCAATGTGTTTGTAAATTGTGTAAGAATTTGCCCAAGATTTAATCCTGCCATGTACATAAGTATTAGTCTAGACTGTACTTGCTTGAATCTATTTATCGTAGAAAACAAAGTGAACTTGCGCAATAAAAGATGATGTACATTGATACTTAATAGAATGAAAAGTTACGTTAATTAATATCATAATATTCAATGCATTAGCACTTTAAACAGTGCCTACTAAATATTACCATAGTACAGTAAATTTTGCATCTTTTTTATCAGGTTCCCTTATTCAAGTCCCTTCAGTTGAGAGGGGAAAACTTAGCAAAGTTCGCCTGGGATCATTATCTTTGAAGAAAGAAGGAGAAAGGCAGTGCTTCTTATTTACAAAACATTTTTTAATTTGTACAAGAAGTTCAGGAGGAAAACTGCATCTTCTCAAGGTATAGACTTGACTTTATGACTCAATTTACAAAATGAAAACACAGCTCCAGTGAAATTACAATACTTTTATTATTTTATGGCTTTAACCTGAGATTTGCGTGCGTTGTTATAAACAGAAGTGAGGTGATGCACAGTAATTTAACTACTAGATCCTCTCATTGCAAATAATACAATTCAGCCAAAGTTCTTGCTAACTACAATTGTTTTTTCTAGAACCATGTAATTCCAATAAGCTGGGGGTTAGAAACAAGATATCAGTGTATCTATTTCTATAAGCTAGCACTGAATGTAAGTCGGTTTTCAGTACATAAATCAGCCAGTACAACCCCGTGGAATTACCAAAGAATATTTTCCAGAGTTCTAATAAAATTGATTTTAAAAGTCAATTCTGTTTTCCTGAACAGCACTGAAAGCTCTTCTAAGAATGCTCTGGTTACATTTGTTGAGAATCATGCTTTCATAGTGTTGGCTTCTGAATAAAGAGATGTTGGTAGTTTACAGAGTGGATTATGTTGAATAGAATTTTGACAAACACATTTCTGAGAGATTAGTAATACTGTTCATATGCTTTTTGACTTTGCACCATTTAAACAGTTCAAATATTTTGCAAAGTAAGTAGAGTATGCCTGAACCTTTAAAAAAATCTTGTATATATTTGATTTAAATTCAGGAGAAGATGAAATTCTAGTTACCTTTTCTGAAACTTGTGAATAACTCTTTATGTGAGATAAATTATAGTGTGGTAAAAATGAAAGAAAATTTGTACATTTGAGTATATTATTGATGTGTTGGATTAAATAAAAACATTATATTTAATCTACCTGGGTTTAGTTCTTGAGGAAAAATGTGCATCGTGAAATTGATATATCTTCCTAAGAGTTCTGAGTAATGTAAAATCTCAGAGTAATGTATATCATAGTTTAAAAATAGCTATAATGACAAATGGGAACAAATGTCAAAATTTGCGAAAAATGTGCTTTGTTTTCATAGACAGGAGGTGTTCTGTCTTTGATAGAGTGCACACTGATCGAGGAGACAGACGTGAGTGATGATGATTGTAAGTTAAATTCAGCTGTTTGTAGTAATTACAGTTCCTAGCTTCTTAAAATCGGTACCCTTTGCTTATTTTTCATAAGAGCAAATTGATATTTTCTCCCCTTTCATGAAACCAAAGGAATACAGCATTAACCTGACTCAGTAAAATAGATGTTTTAATAATGGGCATACTGGCTTGGATAAGGGTTTGTTTTGTTGTGTTTGTTCTTGCTGTTGACATCCCATATAGGATTTTCAAGTAGACTGGCTGAAGGAATGTGATAAATTATTTGCTGACTTTTGTATACAACTTCACCCAGAGGATCTCAGAACCAAAAAAAATATGCCTTAAAGGAAGAAGCAGATATTTGGGGTTTTTAAATACATGGGGGTTGAGTGAGTTGGCAGAATTAGTGGAAAGTTTTTTTCTTGGGCTCCCTACAAATCTTGGCTGCAAGCTTGTTCAAATGAAATAACAAAACACATTCCCAAGCTGATTTTATTGTTACTCATTTTGGCTTCCATTCTGCAGTTTTAGGCAAGTTTTGCACTTGAATTGTGAAAGTAGTTTCATTCATTTTGATTATACTTCTAATATGCTGAGAGTGTATCAGTGTAGAAGTGTTAGAAAGACTTTAGCCTTATTTGGTATCTTTAAAAGTAATGTATAGCACCTCCCACTATTGCAGGTTTACAGCTGTTTTTTTTTTTGTATTTGATGTATGTGAAAAACACAATGAGTTTTGGATCCCCAATTGGATTTGCTCTTTGTCAGAGAGATGTTTTAAAGTAACTTCCATTCTAAATGTAACCATTATTTTCTTTGTCTTATAGTCTTAAGTCTCACATTTTGACATGTTTTTTCCCCCTCTGGCTGTAAAGCGAAAGGTTCTGGGCAAGTGTTTGGACACCTTGATTTCAAGCTTGTCGTGGAACCTACGGATGCTCCTCCTTTTACTGTTGTCCTTTTAGCCCCATCACGACAGGAGAAAGCAGCATGGACAAGTGATATAAGTCAGGTACCTTAATGCGTTCTTTATCTTGTTTGTATTAAGATCTTCGTTTATTCTGTATTTTTGAAAACTAGTTCAAGAGAGGGATGTTGATTTCTTGAGGGATGATTTGCTATGACAACATGAAAAACCCTTAGTTTTACCTGTTTTCTTCAAAGTTCAGTCTTTGCATTTGAGTCACCAGTGAAACATGTTTCTCAATGAGACAGATGGGATATAAAACACAAAACTGTCAGTTGACAAACATAATACTAATGGTAGTCATTTTTATGTCTAAGGAGAGCCCATCCAGATACGTATTTTGATTTAAGAAGAAGGATAGTACTTGTTTGTTCATAACTTTCATACAGATAAAAAACCACCTGAGAGTCCTGAGAGTGAAAATGATACCATATCATATCAGTAATCATATCCCACGCAGTGAGAAAATGAGATAAACTCCATTTTCCACCAAAAAGAATATGAACAAACCATTATAAATAATTACTAAGCATTCTGACAGTGTGCAGGAACTGTCTTTATTGTGAATGAAGAAAAATGGTGTTTTAAAATACTCTAATGTCAGGGATAAAAAAAAAATAATTTAGTGCTTTTGGCTAAAAACATAGTAGACAAACTTTTATCAGAATCTATTGAGGGGAAGGAAATTGAATGCACTATGAAAAATCTGAACTTTCAACTAAGCAGGTCTGAATTAAGGCTATTGCTATTTTTGTTTATGCAACCAGCAGGTAGATAGATCTCTCATAGTTCTGAATTTCAGTCCTATCCTCCATTAATTTCAAGATAAATAGTTGATTAGACAAATATCAGTGTGGAATTTGATGGATTTCTAAAGATGCTACCATTGCTGTCAACATCGTCAGATGAATTATCATCACAATGAGTAGAAGTTACTTAAAAATGAGTATTCTGAGTTAATTTCTTCTGGACTGGCTTTTTTAAAGAAATAAAAATATGAAGATAAAAAACTTAAAATATGGTATGAGCTGCAACTCAGTGCATACAGATCTTACAGACAGACCTGGTTGGAGAATTTTTTACAAAATTTTACAATTTTTTACAGGATTTTCAGTGAATTATGTTGTTCCGCTCACACATAAAAGTATTGGCATTATTTGTTGAGGAGGAAAGACTGTTTAAGAACTGGCCTGAAACATGGTACACCCAGGAATAAGTCCATTCTTAGCCTTAGTAATAATAATTTTAAATGAGAAAGTCATCTGCAGTCCATGTAGACAAGAGATCAGAGTTTGGGTCTGCCTCCAAAGGTCAAGCCTTCTCCTCCAAACCACTCCAGCTCCAAACAACACTCCTATGGTGTTAGGGGAAGAGCTGAAAAGCTCCACAGCTGACTTGAGAGCTGCGTGCCTACAAAGCTTGTAGTGTCTTAGCAGGGGAGAGGTAAACACAACTAGCTGGATACAGCTGAGGGAGCAAAGGTTTGGCCAGACTGCCAGGGACACAGTCAGGAGGGCTTCTCCCTTGATCCCTCTTTGAGGAAGGGGCCATCTCCCAGCTTTTGAAGACAGGGATATTCTGAAGAGATACAGGGCCAGCAATTAACAGAAGCTTATAAGCGAAAGCCTGAAGGATTCTGAGATCTCTTAGCATTGTGAGGCTTAAGACACTTCTCCAGCCTTAAAAAGGAAGGGAAGCAAGAGATGCTGAGGGGATAAGCAGCAGCTTAAAACAAACCAAAAATAAAGGAAAAGAAGGTGCCCAAGATGCTGTGCAGACTGCACAGGCATTAGGGGCATGATTGGGTACTGTTGTTTACAAATAGCAATCAAATCAGCTGACTTAGTGCTTGTGGTGCTTATGGTGCATCTGGAGAGCAAGAAAGAAGGAAATAACACAAGAAGCACACCATCTGTCTTCTGCTGGAGAAAGAAAATTTGGGGTGAAACTTTGGATAGTGCATGAGAACTTCTAAAAAAATTGAGACCACTGGTCTCTTGAACACCAAATTGTGTTTCTGACTGAGCCTGTTGCCAGCATAAATGTCACCACAGAAAATGACTGAACTGCCTTCCTAGAAACATTTTTCCCTTTTTAACCCTGGTTACAACCCTCAAGGAGAACACAGGAACTATGCTAACAAAAAGGGCATGTAAAAAGTACTTTTTAGTAAATATGTGTTCTCCTATGTTTTCAAGTAAAGAAAGTATACATGTAGTTGCTGTTTGCTCATAGCATTCATCTTGGTGTCCAGAATTCTGCATCTTATTAAATCATATATGCATAAGACATATAACGTATTTTTCTACATGTTCCTAGTGAGACCTCTTGAATTTATATTCCTTTCATGCAAACCATACGTTTCTTATGAAAAAATGCATGGTTTGTCTTTATGCTGAAGAAGCCTCCCCTCTTCTAGTTTGAGCTTGTTGTCCTTCAGCCCTCTATCCCTGTTACACTGATTTGTCAGCTAGTACGATGGTGTCTGTCAGGGAGGTGATAAATGCCTATGCAGACTGAGGATCAGAACACTGAATTGCCTCAGTCAGTTTTATGATTGGTGCTAAGGGCTTCTTTGCAACATTCAAAATTCACAGGGGGGAAATTAGGTATTTTTATTAGATGTGTTTTTCTCAGTGCTTTTAGGTAACGATTTGATAAAATCATAATATGAATTGTTACAACTTTGCTTTTCAAATAATCTTAAATACCTGAATTTAAAAACACATATGGCTATGTAGATCATATTTTAAATCTAAAACTATGTAGATATATTTTAAACCTGAAGAGGCCTCTCATTATCTTGTTTGACCAATCTAACATCTAATATTATTTTGCTATGAGATGTTACAAAGCCAGCAGACTGTTTTTATTCTTGAAGTCGAGGTAAATGTATGTGATAATTTTGGAAACACCTTTTTATTGATCTAAATAAATAGTGTTTATATATGTATGATACTTGATGAATAAAACTAGAAAGTATTATAAAGTCAGGATTCCTGTAGTGTTAGGTGGCAGGTACTTGCTGCAGACCGTATAAGCCCATCCCACTGGCAGACTCTCTGCTGACTTCCAAGAGCAAGGCTGGTGGTGCTGTGTTATCTTAACTATATAAAAGTACAAAGCGGAAGATAATGGTGTACAAATGGCTTTGAGCTGCTCCTATGTGCTGCCAACATGGAGCTGCTTGGAGGCTTGAAGTAAAGCTCATGCACCTCTAGTTTGTAGACTTCTACTGACTGTAGGACAGCCTGTGATTTCTAAAGCAATATGTGCTGTGACCATGCCCCAGAACTGTCTTTCCAACTTCTAATACTGAGCCCAAAAAATTATACAATAGTTTGCAAGGAAATTCTTGGACAGCATCTTCATAGCTCTGTTTCACAATAACAGCACCACTTGAATTTGTTTTCAGAAGCGTATTTCTAGAAACTGTGTATATTTGTCTTTGGTCTTTTTGCACAGTGTAAAGGTTAAGGTATTAGGGAATCTGTTTGTGTATAAGGTATTCCAACTTCCTTGCAGTATTGATTTCTCAAGCTTAACACTCATGCAGGAAATGCTAGAGATATTTAATTTTGATCAGTTTCAAAGGAACTTCAGAGTTCAGAGAAGCTGTGGATGCCCCATCCCTGGAGGTGTTCAAGGCCAGGCTGGATGGGGCTTTGAGCAGCCTGGTCTAGTGGGAGGTGTCCCTGCCCATGGCAGGGGGGTTGGAACT